>DWME01008040.1:0-12065 GCA_018244795.1 Parelbella ahira ahira
CGCGCACTTCGGCGTAGCCGCTCCCCTCGCTGCGCCCGTCGCTAAGGTCATTAATAAATTCAAAATCTTATAGCATTATTAAAAGCAATAATAAATGATTTAATCAAAAATACTTATATTACATTTGTTTGCAGCTTTATACTTGAAAATAAGGACAAAAAATTTATGTTAGGAATTTTTTTACTTTTTTTTTGCTTCCACCCAAGCGTAAAAACTGATTTTGTTGATGTTACATACCTACTAAATTTTCCAAAAACAACCTAACAATCAAATATAGGAAGCATGATATCGCAAAACATAGAATGTACGCAACATAAATAAGTGCATAGGATTAACACTTAACAATTTGTGGCGGTTCTTTATGAAAGTTTAATTTTAAAAGTTGTCTACAAACATGTTGATAAATTATTTGATATCTGAAATTTTCCTTTATATCCGATTGTTCTCATACGCCACGAGTACAATTAGAATATATTGTATTACAACCTTTTTAGACCGGATTTATAGTTATACTTAAACTAAACAGTCTTTTTTACCCTTGCAAAAGTTTTAAATATATTTATTCGTAACCATTTTCACTGGTAAAGTAATACATATTGGGATTGCCGATTACCGTTACGATTTTTCTTGTGATAGATGTTCTTATATATTGACAAGTGAGTCCAACGTGCAGGTGGCCGGCGGACTGCTGGGCGTGGCGTACTCCGCTGCGCCGGCCGTATCCCACATGACGTACACCAACGGGCTCGGGCTCGCTTACGCCTGGTAATGGTTACCTGTATGTACTGCTATTAGTATTAGTGCTACGCTGTTCAAGAGTTCAGAGATTCCTTCCTATTTATTACCTGTTAGTTGTTAACTGTTAGTTGTAAATCCATGTTTAATAAAATTATAAAACAAACAGTTTTTTTATTATCATCTATATACTTAATTTATGTATTATTTAGTAAATGTATTATAAAAGCGTTTTGGAGCGTTGGGTAGGGCTCCACCTCGGATGTAGGCACCTCATTATTTAGATTACTTATCAAGTAATATTAATAGTTGTCTGAAAAATAAGCAATGTACCATCTACACACATGGCCATCTCATTCCAAAGTATGCTCGATAATGCCTGTGTATAATCAAGCGGTTGATAAACCTCATGTAGGTGTGCATTATAACGTATATTTTTACATAGCACTGGCTGATTTAACTGGCTGGCATAATTTGACAAAATATCGTAAAAAATTTATAGAACAGGAAAATTTGGAATAAAACAAGATAATTAAAACTTCAACTCAAGAACGGATGTATTTTCCTGGTTATCAAAACTAATTTCTAAAATAATACCTACACATACATAATGTATTAATTACGTGCATAAATATTTTTTCACCTAGCCAAAGAACAATTACCTATGCTCATATGTTCGTATGTATAGATAATCATGACAATAATTATTTTGAATAACAACCGTATTTCCGTAATAAATTCCGTAAATTGGTTAATACAATAAAAACAGGAGATCTCTGTTTGACTAAATTAGAATCAGAAAGAAACATATAAAACATAACATCACGTCTGGAATCCCCCAATAGGTAAACAGAGGACACCGCAATGAGTCACCATTTACTTTTACGTCCTACTTTGGAATAGGGAATGAATTTATTGCCATACATCAGGCACATATCCAGAGCTCGAAACATTACTAGGAACGTCAAGATTGAAAATTCCAATAACTCGATCCGGGGATCGAACCATGGACCTTTCGATTAGTAGTGAACACATTCGACCAACAAAACAATTACGATAAATTAATACAAATAATATAATTAATGTTTTCGATTGTGTAACAATACTACCCTTTGCTGAGACTTGCTACTTTAGAGCTAAAGTAAATTTTGTCTGAATGCATGAAAAAACTGAACGTCAATGTCACCTTGGCATTTCACCTTGAGTGATGCTTGACGGCCGTCACGTCACGATAACCAACCAAACATCTATAAGATAAAGCATATTTGTTCGCTTGATGCCTCTGCCAAGACAAATAAAATTTACCTGTGTTTATATAAAGATATACTTATAAAATTAACTCGGCCATACTATTACTCCAGTAACTCGTGACGGTGCTACCCGGTAGAAGTAATTAGTAAAGTTCAGTGGCGGTATTAATGGTCAGTGATAATCGGACCTAATTTATAGGTCAGTAGGTAACATGTCGGAAAGTGGCGACAGCGATGCTGGCTGGATTTTCTACAAAGACCGACCAGAGTGGGGCGACGTGACTCCAGTTCCAGAAAATGATGGTCCCAACCCAGTTGTGGTAATTGCACACTCAGAAAAATGTAGGTTTGTTTCAATTATACTATATTTTTATTGGCATCATGTAACTTTTGTACGTATATACATATGTGATAAAACAAACAAACACTAAGATACAGTAAAATTAAGACACACATATGAACCAACATAAGTAAGTTAACTTTTAAAAGCTAATTTTGGATGTGTTATATACATTGTGCCATTGTAGATACTTTCAAGGTAAATCAAACTATGTTGTTACTATAGGAATGTATACACCCCCCTAAATTGAATGATTTACTTATTATTATACTTACATATGATTATGTGTAGACAACAACATGATATTAGTGCATCCTAACTATTCAAGAGATGTTTTATTGTTTACTGTAACTTCTGCAAGTCACAGTAAGGGACAGCACTCCTTACAAACAGGGGTTTTCACTAATAGCATTGTAGAAACAGAATTATTAAATAATAAAAAGAAACATTGTAATGCTCTACTATCTGTTCACACAACTCAAGGTACTGTTGCTATATTGTTAACAATATACATTTGTCAGGAGTATTTAAAAGTTAATTGTATTCCTAGTGTAAATTTTCTTTGTTATAATTACAGTTGAAGATGTGTATGACTACTTCCGTGCTGTTCTACAAGCGAACGAGAAATCTGAACGGGCTCTGCAGTTAACAAAGGATGCTGTTGAGTTGAACCCTGCTAACTACACTGTGTGGCAATACAGGTTCAGTCTCATATTTCTTTTGTACCTGTAACAGAGTAGTCCAAAGTGTAACCATGCAGCCTACTGATTGTATTTCTGAATAACTTAACAACATTTATAATTGTGAGGCAGTACTTGAAAATACATTCCATGTTTTTCCTTCATTTCTTAGCTCTTTTCATTACTGATCTGGTCATGGTACTGATCTGGTTTTGCTGCAAGTAACATTTGCCACACAGCTAAATCAATTATCTTCAGCATGACAATAACAACCTGCATAAATAGATTCTTATATTTAATATGTTTTTAACATCAATGGTCCAGCAGACCACCTGTAGACCATTACCTTGGGCCCAGTAGCCATGTTATAAGGCACTGGACTGGGCAACAAATTTCAAATATGGCTAAAATTAATAATTGCATAACTGAATGCTTTTAACAATCTAGACAAGCTAGATAACAGGCATGATGTCACATTTTACATTGGATCACTACAGTGCCCGGAAAGCCAATTTTTGGCCACAAAAGAAGTGGCGATGGTATTACTACTGGTACTGGTATATTGAAATTTGTTAGGATATGAGGTTGTTAAGAATAAGGTATATGATATATTTTTGGTAGTTACTTTAAGCAATAGTTTTAATTTTAAAAAATATATTCAAAATAAGGCATCCATTCACAGATTTCTTTGTATATTTTTAGGAGAGACTTGCTTAAAGCACTGGGAACCGACCTGCGATCAGAATTAGATTATGTAGAAGCTGTGATCAAGCTATCACCAAAGAATTATCAGGTACAGGTCAAAATCTACAGTAAAGTGTTCAGTTCAGCAGCCACATCCCTTATGTTAGGTCACAGTACAAATATACATACATCAAATTTATATGCATATAATATGATCATTGTATAAATTGTTAAAATTTCTGATGCTGTAAACTACTTACCAATGTGAACCATGACAATTACAGTATTTTCACATTTAAAATAGTGTTTGTCATGTTACAAATATGTGGTAAGTTTCAAACATGAAAAACACCTGAAGTAAAATAAATAAAATGGAAAAACCTTATATAATGTCACACCTGTGTTTCCCCAAAGGGGTAGATAAAGGAATGGAGTACTCCCATGTTTCATCTGTTATGTATGTAATACATCCCATGAAATAGGCAGTGAGCCTATTGGCACATACTGGACCCAAATCAAGACTGAGCCACTATTAAGATTTCAAATCAAAAAAATCCAATAATTACCAGTCTGGGGATAGAACCCAGGACTTCTCCTTAAGCAATCGTGTTTGCAGTCACTAGACCGCTGAGACAGCTGACCTAATATTGAATGTGTGCTGATCACAAATTACAGCCTGTGTCTAACTATGCTTCTGAGAACATTGCTGATTCAATAAATAACTTAGTTCTTTGGCTAGCCTAGAAAAGAAGTAGAAGAAAAAAATCCACTATTGCTAAGATTACTTTTAAGGCTACTGAATGTTTTAGGTGTGGCATCACAGACGAGTACTTGTGGAGTGGCTCCAAGATCCTAGTCTAGAATTGGAGCTAACTGGGGATGCACTCCTACAGGATCCTAAAAACTATCATGCCTGGCAACACAGGCAATGGGCCATAAAGACTTTTGGGTATGTTCTCTAAATATTATTGAATCATATTTATTGACTATTTTTTGTCACACTTAAAATTGGATATTATGCTTTTCAAGGTTTATTAAAAGTTAGAGTAACTTAGAGAAAAGCTTGTAAACAAATTTCATTACATACAACATTTATGGTGTGGCAGGAAAGTTAATAAACATGGAATGTAATGATTTCATGTATTTTCAACTTATTTGTACATGAGAAAATGCTTTTTCAAACTTGTATCACACACCAACTTTGACAATATAAGTATTCAGTGACCACAAATATATGTAATCTTAATTTAAATAATAAGTTACAGTAGTTTTCAGACACACCTGCAAAGTACCATTAAATTAACTATGTAAGGGACATTACATTTAAATAGGATATCTCTTATTATATATGGTATTTTACCGCTATTCATTAACTCAGCGCCCCTCAGTTCTTGTGGACATTTTCCTGCCCCTTGCACAGTTGGGTGTTATCGGCCACTTTACGAAAGGCTGCACAGCGGAAGAAGTCTTCAAGCTAAGATTAATTTGCAATTTGTTATTCTGTGAAAATGTACTAAGGGTCAGAAACTTGTCAAAAATGTTGTGGGTGATCATGGAAGTCAAGGAATAAATAATTGTGGATGTAATTTTTTCAGGCTCTTTGATAAAGAGATGGAATATGTGGACAGGTTAATAATTGAAGATGTCCGAAACAATTCAGCGTGGAATCAGCGCTACTTTGTGATGAACAACCACCTCGGCTGGTCAGACCTTAATGTACAGAGGGAAATTTGCTACACTCTAGAAAAAATCAAGTTTGTCAAGAACAATGAGAGTGCTTGGAATTATTTAAGAGGTGTGATACTGCATGACAAGCGAGGCATTAGTGGCAATGCAGTGGTGACCGCATTTTGTGAAGAGCTTTACAAGAACAAGTGCCGGTCGCCCTTTCTACTGGCATGTATTATTGACATTTGTGATGAAAATGTAAAGAAGGGTGAAGTGAGTTGTGTATACAATGCAGATAGAATAAAGGATCTTTGTCAAGTGTTGGCTACCAAATATGATAAGATCAGAAATAAATACTGGAATTACATGAGTCAGAAACTTGTCAAACATCAGGGGACACAAGAAACTAATGGGTTATCTAATAATGTTCATGAATGTATATAGACACTGACATTCATGAGACTGACAATATTATGAGCAGAGATACCACTATTATGATATTAGTCATAAGAAAAAAAAAAAATTTATTTGTGTCAAAAAATTAACTGTTGTCTGCAGCACTTTTGTTTTTCATTTATATAAATAATTTATTTGAATTTTTTCGCCCATGTTAATGCCTCACTATTGCTGTTATAATTTTAATAATAAATGCTGAATTTTAAATTTCATCATACATGCATTTTAATTAATATTTTATACATTCGTTACTTCATTGTTTTGTTCAGGAGCTTTTGTTAATATGATTTCAGAAATCAGATTTAAAGGTTCTTGCAACGGTTACTCAGATACAAGTTGTATTACTTCTGTTTTGGCTCAAAATGTTAAGGGTAGTTAGATTGTTTCTTGGTGAATCCATGGAGCTTTTATTAAAGTCTAATAGATTTGTCTATTTTCATTTCCCTTTTGGATGTTGTGGTGCAGAGATAACACGAGCTTCCATTTAGAGAACTTGAAAGTAGTTTAATTATATCATGTAATAATAATTACAAAATAGATAAACTTTTTTTTATCTTTACGTCTGTATTCCGCGAACGGGCAGATGGAGGAGCGCGAGTAAGGCATTTACATACTAAAATAAACGTAAAATATGATACAAATGGCGCTCATTGGTGGAGGCCTATGTCCAGCAGTGGACTGAGATAGGCTGATGATGATGATGATGATAAATTGAACACTGAATGCTGAACATCTGCGTGTTCTATGTATCTACTAACTTTCGACGTTCTACGCGTAGCGCAGGCTTTGTTTCTTGGAGTTCTCTTCATAATCATGAAGATAAGATAATCATACTTCATAGTCATAGATAGTCATCTAATTACCTCTAATTACTGTGGTTTATTAGTTAAATATAATCAACATATTAGGAAGGATGTGGTAAGCAATAATGTGTAACATTTATTACATTATGTGACTGACAAGTTGGTTTGTTCGTGAGACAACATCGATAAACCTACTCTTTGATTTGACTATTGTTACTATCTAATAAATTTAAATTTAAGATTCGATGAGGATTAATTTTATCATAATATTGTCTTATGCTTTCCAGTCAAAGCAATGCGAGAGCGCATGTACTAAGTGATATTAATACTACTTTCTATAATAAACCTTATAATGCTTTGAATGCTTTGACATTGTTGCAAGGCACTTAAAAGACACTGTCATAAATTTGACTATTACCATTAATTACCAAGGAAAACATGTGTTAATATCATTTAATATAAAATTATGGAACAGTAACATGTAGCACGCAAAAATTATATAAATATATTAGATGACTTTATCTACTTATCAACTTTTAATAAATGAACGATATCACCCGGTTCTAAATATGACTCTCCGCGATGAGGAGCCATTCGAGGTGTCTGTATTAAAAAAGCAGCTTGCAACTCTGTCATGCAAATGTAGTGTGTGCGAGAGGCGTTCAACTTCACTATCGCCATTAGAAGAATATAAGCAAAATGACAAAGAAGTTCAAGAAGAACAGTCAATGGATTCCGCAAATAGGCTACTTGATAACAACTATAATCTACTCAATGCGAATGTAGACTTACTTTGCAAAAATGTTTCTTGTACTGGTTGTTACATTGCTCTCAACTTACTAAAAGCCAGGGAGACTAGAATTTATAAAGATGAAGAGACCGAAACTAAGACAGGGATGTCTTGTTGCGACAAGTCTAGCGGGAAATGTGTACAGTTCGTAGAACGAACCACTTCCACGTCGAACATAGTGAAACCAGAACTTGCAAATTCCATTACAAGTGTTTGTGATAAACATATTAATGTGTCAGGCATTATGAAAAAGCGAAGTAATGAGCATGTTACATTTTCAGATGATTATGATATTACCAGACCGAATGTAAAGGGGTTTCACGGGAATTGCTTTTGCTTGCAAAATTTCATAGACTCCATAAGGCCGCCCTTCCGTCATTTGTAACATATAAAGAGATTAGTTTACCAGAGCTTTTCAAAATGATAAGACGCGAAAAAACAATTTAACATTTGATTTATTAATTAGCAGCATAATGCTTTATAAATCTAGCAGACGGGTCCGACACTTGCACCCATTTTGGCATCCAGTAATACGGAGTAAAATTATTTTGTCCTGGATAAGATTTTTCGAATACGTAACGATAATATTTAGATTCTGTAGTTGTGGGCTGCAAACCCGGATAGGTACGGTTGTCTTCTTGGAATCTCTCTGCAATTATTTCCCCTATAGTAGTGAATAATGATTTTTTGACAGATGCTACTCCATCGCTAAAGGCTTCCTTATGCCTCCATAATATAGAATCGGGTAATAAGGCACTTTTTGAAAAACTACTTCTTAACAAATACTTTTCTACACCTTCCTGGGGCTGCCGAAGCTTCGGAGATATACTGAGATAGTGGTGAGTAAACTGTATGTCTAAGAATGGCACGCGCAGTTCCAAGCTGAAGGCGCTGGTGGTTCGGTCCGCTCGCAGGCCGTCGTATAGATAAATGTCAGAAAGTAATCGTACGCTTTCGTCGTGGCCTGCGGACTCGTCGGGCGCATCTCTAAAATAAATGTAACCTTGAGCTACTTCGTCCGCGCCTTCTCCGCTGAATATAACAGTGGTGTCAGTGTTTTCTTTAATATACTTAGATAAAATATACATGGGCAAACTCGCTCGTATTGTGGTGATATCGAATGATTCTAGATGATAAATAACGTTATCTAAAGCTTCCTTAACATCGTTTTCATCAAATCGTACTTCATGGTGTTCAGTACCAAGATATTCTGCTACAGTACGGGCAGCGATTAAATCGGGAGATTCGCCCATGCCAATGGCAAAAGTTTGTATTTTATAGGGCAACTTATGTTCTTTTGCCAACTTAACGACTAGGGCTGTTACTAATGACGAGTCTAGTCCTCCGCTTAAGAGGCAACCAATTCTTCTGTCAGACATCAATCGTTTCTTACAAGCTGCTTCCAGTAAATATGCTGTTTTTTCATATACATTAAGCTTAGACAATACCTCGTCTGGAACAAAAGGAGTAAAACGTGGAGGTGTGCCTGGTTTAAAATATTGCTCAGCGTAATCTAGTTTTACTTTGCCTCCTTCTAACATATCCCAAGCTTCGAAGTGTCCTGGCGGAAACTGGCCTAAGGCCGAGTTTCCACTTCCTTTTTGTTTCAGACCGATCAAGCCTTTAGCTTCTGAGCAAATACCAAGAACGCAATTTTCTTCGTCGTGGAATTTGAATAATGGTCGAACGCCATATGGATCACGACCAACATAAATTTTCCTTTTCTCCCCATCGACAAGGCAGAATGCAAATACTCCGTCTAACTTTTTTACCGTTTCAGCTATTCCAAAGTTGTGGTAGCAGTGGATCAACGCCTCGACGTCGCAGTTGGTTTCGTAGGGGAAATCGTATTGATCCCGGAGCTGCTTACAGTTGTATATTTCCCCGTTGCAAATGAGTGTGGTGCGCGGGTACCGGTGCAGTCGCATGGGCTGCATGCCGTACAAGCCGTCCACGATAGCCAGCCGCTGGAAGCCGAGCACGGCAAGCGGCTCCCGCGCGTCTTGCTCTATGCGCCATGCGTCGGGCCCGCGGTGTACGATAGCCGAAAAACACTTAATACACGTAGGACTTAGTCCGCCGTTTATCCCAAACGTAGCCCAAATTCCACACATTGCAGAGGATCTGGAAAACAAATTAAAACAAACCTATTACGTTTTATACGAGTAGGTAAAGGCATTTGAAGTCTGTCAAATCGCACTGGGGCACCGTGGTGCAATATGGGCTTAAACCTTCTGAAAGCCTCGTCAATACTGCAGCAAAAAGGTTGTCGATTACATTATAATCGAAGGTATAATATAAGCAGAAGTTACTATTTAAATAGATTTTCTAAACGTTTCCTTCCGCATATTAGGTTATAATAAAAGCCTCAATATTCCGTATACTATTAATTCCAATTAATTTGTTATGTTTTCTGTATCATATTAAATTTAATCATGAATGTTATTCGTTACACTGAAATTACCTTTTTACTTAAAACTGGGAATTACTTTGTCCTGAACAATAACTTTTCGTTTACCGACGTGAAGTGGCCGGACACGCTGTCCTTGCTGAAAGTTAATTTAAACCTTTGATATTGTATGTGTTCAATTGAGTAATTGACTCGCACAGAGCACTATATCCGCTGTCGAGCGGCGCGCGCGGACGAGGACGAGTTGTGACGAACAATCAGCCTGACAACCTGCACGACACATATTCGTTCCGTGTTACTGCTATTAAAGTCCGATTAATAGAAAGAGACGCTTGTGATCAATATAAAGCGAGACACCGCATTAGAAAAGATTGTGGGTGAAAGGAGATGCACAAAGTTTTGAGTGCGAATCGAGTTCGACCGCATGCTACATTGGTTATACGCGTGGAGTAAGTATTGCATCATTCTGTTTCGCGTCACATTTCATGGCTAGACCTCATTGACACAAATTTAGGGGAACACGTGTCGGCTAAAACACATTAATTACGTTAATCGGTACAACACTTCACGTATGGACTTCACATGCCTTGAATAAATTTTTCCTAATGCCGGAAAAATAACTTGAGTATTATTTTTGTAAGCACTAACATGTCTATAACTACGTAATATATGTACATACCTACATTACATTACAAATAAAAACGTAACATCACGCCTGTAATCCCCGAAGGGGTAGGCAGAGGGGTGTAGTACATCCCTACTATTACATTACAAGTCGTATTTATATACATTACATAAATAAATTATTAAGCACAGCTATCAATCATTCATTAAAATTTGTTATGAATATGATAACAACATTGTTATTATCAGTAGGTGTTGAAAAAAACATGCGGCAGTTAGTACCGATTAACATTGTACTTACTGCATACGGGAAATAGTTTAAATTCATTTATTAGTAACTCTCGTTTCCAACATATTATGTATTTGTTTGAATTGAAGGTGACCGAGACATTGGTTAATTTATTGCCGTGCCCAAAGTGCCGGCAAGTGGCCCCGCTAATATACATAGTTGCGTAACTATACTGTACTGCTATCTTCGCAACTGCTTTATTACTGTTTTCGAAGGCCGAGTTGTGCCTCGGTCCAGTGGTTGCAAGCGCAACTGCTTATCGAGAGTTCCTGGGTTCGATTCCTGGGTCGAATATTATCGGGTTTTTATAATTCGGAGTTCATAGTAGTAGCTCGGAGTCCGAACGTGTGCTCGATGTAAGGCAAGAAGCTACCCTTTTTTTCATGGTGGGATGTAGAACATGCCGGGTAAATCTTGGGTGTGCACTACATTGCTTTGCCTACGTCTTTGGAGATTAACAGGCGTGATGTTATGTTGATGTTTCTAGTTCTAACTAGATTTCTTAAAATATTAATCCTATGCGGCGATATGAGCACTTTTACTGAGCGCGACAAATACGTACCTATAGTCAGGTCGCTCCACGGGGGAACTGTGAACGGAAGATTCTACCATCTATACGTAGTAATAATTTCCTTTACCTACATAAATATTCTTCTATCTTAACTATTACAGTATTCATTAATTCTTAATATAGTTATCTACTAATATTGATTACATTAAACGAATCATCAAATTTCAGGGTAACAATATGTCTCCGGCAGTTGAATAACGTTACGTGTAATACGATGTACGCGGTAGGTTTGTTCCATGTTGTGTGTATGCACAGGTGTGTCACGCTTCATTCGAATCACCTACGTCTTTAGGTAGTAGGTAGGTACATTACATTATTGTAATATATACATTGTGGCTTCAGTAGTTGTCGTCAGCGGGGCAGCGGCCGGTCGACGTGGTGTTCTCGACGTGGCTACTTGTGTGTACAATTCTCCACGCGGCCTGGCGCTGACCTGCACGCACGTTGGATCGCCAGTTAATGAGGGGCTCTATAAACGATTTTTTTTTATTTTTCCAGAACGTCAAATATTCACGAATCTTTTTTTAAAACTAATAATCTGTTTTAATAGGGAGTTTACATGGCAATTATGGTTATATATTTTAACATTAAAGATAACATTACGCCTATATTTTTTCGAAGGAATAGACAGAAGTGTGTAGTACATAGATACGCACCGTACCGTTTACTAGTTATAGTAAATTCATACCGTGAATTAGAAGTGAGTCTATTGCCTTGTACTGCACACAGATCCAAACTCTGCTGCTACTGGGAATATCTAAATAG
>DWME01008041.1:0-12065 GCA_018244795.1 Parelbella ahira ahira
TGATAATGATGTTATGAAAATAAAAACAAAATGCCAAGTGACGTTAAACATTGGCCGTCACCTCTGTAGAATGACTTTTATCGAAATGTTAGTCCTTGTCTTTCACATGTTAAGTACTTAAAAGGCAAAAAATCCATTCGCTTGAATTACTGGGTCGAAAGGTTACGGCAGGCAACCCCAATGATTCACAATATGTTATTTTAATTAACATTACAAAAAAGTTATAATTTGTTAAAAATCCGGTCAACCTGTTATAAAAGTTCAAACCTTATAACAAGAACTGTGCACTGTAATTTTGCAGAAATTGTTATCATTTGTACCGGACAAAGGGTGTCCTTCAAAGAATTAATTTAAAAAAAGACAGTCATTTTACCTGAGAAAATTTTAAATTTCGAAACGCGGCACGCATTGATTGTGACGTCAGACTTTACGTCAACAGCCTCGTAGTCTTGACGTCTGTGTGCTAAATACTCAATGTTTGATAAAGAATCTTATGTAGAATTCTTAACTTAGATTTAATGTAATTTTAGTATAGTGTTAAGAGAAAGAATTGCATAGCATGGTGGCTGAAAGTAGTATTGTGAAAATTCAATAGTCAGTTGTTACCAGAATCGTTTATTATAACTGGTAGTGGTATATGCGATTTTGGCATTGAAACAAGCTAAACTTTATTTTCGTCTACCTATTGGGGGGATTTTGCCCATAATCTCCACGTTGGGGCCTGGGCATGGGGGTTAGAGATCGCAGGGTACAGCTTTTCACAGCGATTGCGCTCATTGGGGAAGGCCTATGTCCAGCAGTGGACTGGAATAGGCCGATGATGATGAAATTTTACTTGAACGTAGCATCAGAGGTTCCTCTCGTTTTTATACAGTATATTAAATATTACTCTCTGTAATATTTATTATAGAACTTATTGCTATTTATTTGTTACTAATAATTACATTTTACTTATATATAAAGTTACGTTACTTGTTAAGATGAGGATTATCAGTCGCTCAGGTGCTGATTTCACAAATGTTTAAAACGAAAACATTTTAACTTATGGAAACTGAAGTAGGTAGGTGCATAATAATTGTCCTGTCCTTAATTACAAAATTAATTCTTATAACAAATCGCATTTGACTTTTTGCAGTTATTACCTATACTCATAAAAATGTTACATTAAAATGCTCCTCTCAACAATGACAAGTAACTTGTTGAGAAATATATATATGCACACATACAGATAGGTACATATTCATGTACCTGTTTCATCTCTTCTTATAACATTCCGTTAGTTTTTCTGAAGTGTATGATGCCTTCTCTTGGACCTCGGAGATATTCGTGGAGGTTTCAAAAGATCCACAGAAAATAGAGGATGCGTTGCAACGCTTTTAAGTGGCAACGGATGATTTAAAAAAAAATTTTTTTTTCGGTTACAAATTTAATATAACTGGTTGGAGTGGAGTACTACACTTCTCTGCCTACACATTCAATTAAATACAATCGTGGAATTATTTCACATTATATTTCAAATTGAAGTTTGACACCTACCATGTAATTTAAATATTAGTTATACATGAGATGTGACACGTTTAAAAATAGTAAAAACAAATTGGTATCTTACAGATGGTAAGTTATAACACTTGAAGGGCGCTACGAAATGTTTATTACTAGTAACCGGTGGATGGCATAATGAGAAATTGTGTTTGTCACCGTTTCCGTATTTTTGCAACTCTCAAAACAGAAAAGACACCCTGTCACCCTGTCAATAGCACTTTTAATAATATTTTCCAACTACACACAAACTAATAATACAAAATTATTTAAATCCGTTTTTATGTTTCATACGATGTGTTAATACTGTGAACTGAAAAGCACAAATTTGATTTAATGATGTTATAATAATTATAATCAGATATAAAAACTACGTTATTAAAAAACTGAAATTAATTTTCTGTTTTGAATATACAGTAAAATATTTTTTGCTACTGTAAAACTCGTCTTACAATGAATATATTTTTTTAGAGTAATATAACGATAGTGAATAAAAAATAAAAATAATGTACACCCATTTAGGTAACATTGACCATACTGTTCAAGGAAAGCGATCGTCTCGTCGGCCGTATGACATTGAACTCGCCTTATAAATGTCTGCAATTTCCAATTTCGCAGGTCATTATGGGGTTACTAATTAAGCTCTATACATCAGATATATGTACATATGAGATAACGATTATAAAAGTATTGTACATAACTGTTATCTAAAGATACGAATGATTTGGCAATATACCTGTTCCTGCGGCACGAGCAAGCTAATTGCTTGTTGTTGCCAAGCGCTTACCTATAATCCATCGTACATGTACATGAGAGTATGTAACCAACTCCCGACCAAAATAGCAAAGCGCTCACAGTTCGGCGTAGAGCGTTATCAAATATATAAAAAAAAATCAAAGATATCACATCCTTAATTATTTATTTCATATGTACATAATACTTCATAGTATTCATATATTCGTGGACCGATATTCATATCTTGACCAAATAGGTCAGGTACTAGCTAATAGGGATGTCTCAAATCAAAAAGTCTCCTAAACCAGCGCGCCGGTACAAAAAAACACATAAGTGTAGACGAAGAGCTGCAGATTTATATGGAAAGAGATATTTGGTTCTTGTCGCTCTCTGCCCACCCATGACGAAACTGGCATGTTAGTACAATAATAAAAAAGTTTTAGAAATCATTTAAATTTCTGTACTTAGAATTTTATCGATCTAACTTCTGATAATTTTAGATTCACTGATAACCAGTTTAGTAATGATGTGCGGGTGAAAGTAATGTTGGAATTTGTATATCCTAGATGTAACAGCGAGTCCTATACGACAACGACAAACGTTTCCTATTTTTCAGAATCCTGTCTCGCGATGAACTTTCCAATAATAGCCAATGTATGCAACTTTCTAGCCTTTCTCTCTTTCACCGACGTTTAGCTATTAGATACCTATGTCCGAACTACCTTGACTATTAATATTTCAATTGCAATTACTCGTTTGCACGTGTGAAGCTTCACAACTTATATGGGTATTTATTTGTTCGCAGGACTCAGCTGCTAAGCAGCTTCGACGCAGTAGATATGAAAGTGTGGGGAGCTCACGGAGAATTTTGCGCGCGTCACCAATGGGAGGTGATTGTTGCTACCTTGGCGCTGCTCGCCTGCGCGGCGAGTGTGGAGAGACACGGGACTGGAACGAGAGCCGAACGTTGTGCAGGATGGGCTCGAGCCTGCCCCGGCCTCGAGGCCGAATACCAAGCCGCTGATGCAGTCATCATGACTTTTGTACGCTGCACTGCATTGCTTTACGCTTACTACCAAGTCTCCAATCTTCAGAAAATTGCGTCCAAATACCTACTAATAATTGCGGGTGTTTTCTCCACGTTCGCCAGTTTTGTATTCACATCGGCACTGGCAAGTTTATTTTGGACCGAGCTAGCGAGTATTAAAGATGCTCCTTTTCTTTTTCTACTTGTAGCCGATGTGGCTAGAGGGGCGAGAATGGCGAAAGCTGGATGGAGTGCTGGAGAAGATCAAGGCAAGAGAGTCGGAAAAGCCCTATCACTACTTGGGCCAACAGCGACATTAGACACTTTGTTAGCAGTCCTCCTTGTGGGCGTCGGAGGACTTTCGGGTGTGCCACGATTGGAACACATGTGCACTTTTGCGTGCTTGGCCTTGTTGGTTGATTACTTGGTGTTCGTAACCTTTTATCCTGCTTGCTTATCTTTAGTTGCAGATTTTGCAGCCGCAAGGAAGGAAATGACGCCTGAAAGTCCATTTTCCGAAGCAGATTTGAAACCGAATCCAGTCGTACAAAGAGTAAAGATGATAATGGCCGCTGGGTTATTATGCGTCCATTTAACTAGCAGGTTACCTTTAACCAGAGATAGTGGGATTATTGAAGGTGCTCTTAGCGACAATCTTAAGTCAGCATCTCAAGATAATGTCATCTTTCAATCATATATTAAGTGGTTTTCAGTTAGTGCTGACTACATAGTTATTGCGACATTATTGTGCGCTTTAATAATAAAGTTTATATTCTTTGAAGAGCAAAGAAATTGGATCATTGACATGAATGATTTGACTGTTAAAGAGGTAGTTCAGAATGAAAAACCAATGTTTTCTCTCGGCGAAGACATCAAATCAGAAGCGGAAGCTAGCACACAAACAGATTACGACATTAATTCAAAAATAACTGATTGGGCAACGTTGTCTCCCAGTTCATCACTTGCTAGATTGAATGCTAAAAAACGACCAATGGCGGAATGTTTGGAAATATACCGCTCGGAAGGTGTTTGTACGTCCCTCAGTGACGACGAGATTGTTATGCTTGTAGAACAGTCTCATATTCCGCTTCACAGACTTGAAACAGTTGTATGCGATCCTTTGCGAGGTGTTAGGTTACGTAGAAGAGTTATTTCAGCAAGATTCCAAACAGAGGCTGCCATTAACCAATTACCGTATATTAATTACGATTACAGCAAAGTTTTGAACGCTTGCTGTGAAAATGTGATTGGTTACGTTGGTATTCCTGTTGGCTACGCCGGTCCTCTTGTTGTTGATGGCAAAGCATACATGATTCCGATGGCAACTACTGAAGGAGCTTTAGTAGCGTCCACTAACAGAGGAGCTAAAGCAATCGGAGTTAGAGGAGTAACGAGTGTAGTCGAAGATATTGGGATGACCAGAGCACCAGCGGTAAAACTGCCAAATGTAGTACGTGCCCATGAATGCAGACAATGGCTAGATAATAAAGAGAATTATGAGTTGATAAAAGAAGCATTCGATTCCACCTCAAGATTTGCACGTCTTCAAGAAGTACACGTCGGTGTTGATGGCGCAACTCTTTACTTGAGATTCAGAGCAACAACCGGTGATGCTATGGGCATGAACATGGTGTCCAAAGGTGCAGAAAATGCGCTCAAAGTGCTGAAGAACTTTTTCCCGGACATGGAAGTGATAAGTCTTTCTGGAAATTACTGTTCGGATAAGAAAGCGGCTTCTATTAATTGGGTCAAAGGAAGGGGTAAAAGAGTCGTATGCGAAACTATAATCTCTAGCGAGAGCCTGAAAAATATATTCAAAACGGACGCTAAAACTTTAGCTCGCTGCAATAAGATCAAGAACCTGACGGGATCGGCTTTAGCTGGTTCGATTGGCGGAAACAATGCGCACGCAGCGAACATGGTGACCGCTATCTTTATCGCAACGGGACAAGACCCTGCCCAGAATGTAACAAGCAGCAATTGCTCTACAAACATGGAGGTATGCGGAGAAAACAGAGACGACTTGTATGTAACATGTACAATGCCTTCTTTAGAGGTTGGCACGGTTGGCGGTGGTACAGTGTTGCCAGCACAAGGTGCATGCCTGCAAATTCTTGGCGTTCAAGGTTCTAGCGAGCGACCCGCTGAGAATTCCGCGAGGCTGGCATCTTTGATCTGCGCTACAGTGTTGGCGGGCGAGCTAAGTCTCATGGCGGCGCTGGTCAACTCGGATCTTGTCAAGTCACATATGCGTCACAATCGTTCCAATATAAACGTTCCAGCTGTATCCAACGAGCCGTCTGGCCTGTTCTTAAAGGTTCCCAAATTATAACACGCGAACCGCGAGTCGTATGTATCATATACTTACGAGGTTATCGAAACTCGGTAAACATTTCAAATTTAACGTATCCTTAAAGCGTTAGATGTGAGAAATGTACCGTTCGCTTCATCACTAAACAACGATTTAGTAATGTAAGCTGATCGTCTCTTCGATATTCTTTAAGCGTAGTCAATTCTACACGTGGTAGTCTTTACAATGTTGCGGTGACAAATTTTATTTATACACATACTTTTAAATTAGAATTAGTTAATATAATAAACGGATCTTCTTATTAGCAATAGGGGCCCAATTTTCCTAAAAAATATTCAATCTACTAACGATTCTAAGGCCCATTAAAGGCAAATTACCTTAGACACTTTAATACAAATGGACATTGACTACTTAGCTTATTATGATCTATAGGTTTTAAAAATTCAATGAAATGCTTAATGTAGTTATATAAAATATCTTAGAACATTTCTCAAAATGTGAGAAAGATATCTCGAAATATTTTTATCAACAACTAGCGATAAACAAACAACCTTTATACGCGAGTAATACATATACATACAGAACATAAACACACAGAAGATTGCTCAATATCAAGTTCAATTCTGACTAAAATTAAGCTCTGAAAGAACTGTAACTGCCAATCAAACCTCTCAAAATCGATTTAGCCGTTTCAGTGAGTAATTGAAAAAAATTAAAATTTTAAGTACTTAAGAAAATGTATTTATTCAAAAATCATAGAAAGGCATTTTATGTTATTTATATGTATAGATATGTTAATGCGATCCTACTTCCTGATGTTTCTATGCAGTACAAAAGCGAACGGTTATCAAGATCACGATCAGGTTACCGTTTGTTTTTAGAATTGACACCTTTTCATGTATTCATAACGTTATCAAAGTTGTTATGAAACGAATTGTCATATTTGAAACTTGGGTTTTTATGTCAATGTTCTTTTTTTAAACACTTTTTGACAAGTTTCTGTTGAATTTATTATTTCCTTCATTTAGATTTCATCAAGTGCAACCGTTTATAAAACATGTGTGTAATTTATGAAAATGCTAATTATACTTTTATGCAATTAACTGTATAAATGCATTCTTGTTTTTGTTCTTTTATTTATATAATTTATTTTTGTTTAATTGCCTATATAAGATAATTTTATGAGACCATCTATTTGAAAAATATACAACGACATATCAACTTAACGACGGATATTATATTATATAAAAGGACCAACAAAATAGACATAAACGAACACAAATAAATTGGACGTTTAGATTATTATGTGGTTTATTCTCAGTCTTGGAACAAAACTAATTAACGCAGCCATCACTTTGTTTATGACATGTTATGTAAGAGGGACAGATAGCGATTCACAATGACGTGTCGAAGTCAACTCCTAGGTACATTTTCCCTATTATAGCGGGGTTAATTTCAGATACATATGCTCCTGGCAGGTTTTCTTTGGTACAGAGCTATATTACTCTTAATATAATCATGTGGTGTATGGTCGAGTACTTTCAGTTCGCATATTAAATAACATGCAAAATGATAGTACTCGAAGGTACTAAAGGACTTGTACATATAAGCAAGACGTTTTTATTGACCCATGAAATGAAAAAGATATTACTTTCTTATATATCGCCCCACAGCTCCCACGGAAAATTTTAAATAATGAAGTAGATACGTTAGCGTGTTATTAATCATTAATAATATACATACCTTAATGTATAATATGCAGTTTGTGGTTAATTCGCCTACTATCCAACAATACTTTTATCATATAATTATCTATCACGTATACTTACCTCTATTATTAAATTAATTGCCTCCTGGATCTTGAATCAACGAATATTTCTAAAACCCTAATTGTAAATTCTCAATATTTCTGTTTTAAATTGTCTAGTATTTTAATAATCTTCCATGAAGTTAAAAATTTACTGGTTTTATTTTTTTCCCATGACATTATTTAATACTAATTACATTCGGTTATGTAAGACTAATGTAACTCATGAACATCTGAAATCGGGCAAACTTGCACCGTTGCCTTTACGAAACTTGGGTACGTTTAGTCTCAGCAAGCATTTGCCTGTCCTGCCATTCCACCTGGAACACCATACGCGCATGCAGGCTAGAATCTGATACAGTTACAACGAACAAAACACTGCAAGTAAACCCAGATCAGAATAAATACTACCTTTCTAACGTCACATTTTTTCTATTGAAATCCGAAGAACTCACGATAAAATCGTAATATAATGTCTCTTATATTTAAAGACTCGTATAAATAAAAAAAAATAGATTTGATGTATTCATCATCATCTTTATCTAAGGCGTTACATCCGCGAGTGGGCCTTAGCCTGGTCCAGTAACTGCCTCCAGACCGATCTGTTTCTAGCTTTTTCGATCCAATTTTTTACACCAATTTTGCCCATTGCTTTGATATATTACAATAAAATTAATGAAAAACAAAGAGATCCGAAAACCGTTAAAACGAAGTCCGTCGAATATATTTTGATTCTTAGCGATTTTGTGGTCGCCTTGATTAGTATAATTTCTTGTAATTAATTACTGAGACTTTGAATTGTTACAATGAATTAATTTAATGTTTAATTATAAACGAAAATGACTTAAAGTTATGATATATATGTAGTAACATTAACTAGATATATATAACTAGTAATATCAACTAGTGCTTTTTTAAAATTTAATTACTTTCATAATGTCGCTGTTCCTATACAATTAGTTTATTTAAATTACAAATAACAATAATTATCTACGTCATTATCACGTACTCATTCAGATATTTTTGGTGTTTCCTATGGAAACGAGACATGTTGCCACAATACAAGGTGCTATATCTATTGAGACCGGTAATGAGAAAGGGCATACTCAGGTGACATGCAGACAGAATGACAAATAAATTGATTACTGACCAATATTGCACAAATGTGTCAGATATTGGCTGGTAAGGGAGGCACAAGCTTAAGAAAAAGGCGTGCATGTATGAAGTGAATGATGGCTGTAGAAGGAAGCATATCTGTAAGAATATTTAGCACACTGGCAGAAGGCAGAGACCTTCTCGGTAAAGGGTGACAATACAATCAAAATAAAAGCATTTTATCAACAGCCGTACAGTTTCAGTTCTCCTATAGATAATCTCTATTCGCATGAAATGGAATTATCCATAAAAATAGTTAGTTTTCTTGATGTAAAGAGTATCGAAAATCGGGCCCCGGATTATAAGATATTACCAGCGATATCTTAAAAAAATTTACAGTTTCGTTTGAGTATTGAGCGAATTAACAAACACAAATATAATTAATATATTTCTTGGTTAAGAGAACAATTGACATTCGAGTTCCTATAGTTACATAGATGCAGGAAAAATCTGGCGTGTAATGCCGACAATATTGAAATGTACAGAGATGACTTGCCCGATATACGAATGCGTCACTTACTCGAGATCGAGTTCCCTGAAAGTATTGCGTCATAACATTTGTATCTTCAAAAAACGAAGCCAAATATCGGAAATTAGATGATGCATGATTCCGTATCGCATCATTTAATGAAGATGAACGCTTAGTGACCTGCATTGCAAGTGTACGACAGGGGTTTCAATGTGTAGTATTAAAAATAACTATTCGACCATCCAAGTCTGATGACTATCTGGATCTTAACGCGGTCAACACAGTAAGGACGTGCTTATGATAGAAGGCACTAAGGACAATACTTTCGATATATCGGTTTCTAATGACATGTAACATTCCACGAGCATAAGAGCACAGCTCTCCAATGTGACGGGTATGTCTGCAGCCTAATGAGTAATGATCTGCAAATTTTCCAGTCCAAGAGAATATAGCTATGTTTCTCATCCTGTGTATCGTGTTTGTTATTGAACTAAGAATTGTATACAAAAAGAGTTTGAAGTTTAATCCACATCAATTGGATTCGTGGCGGTGTCCACCGTTCGGTTTGCACACTCGTTATTATTGAGCACATGTAAAATGTGGATTGAGCTTCCATCTGCGGCTTTCCGAGTGCACTGTTCTAGAGGGTTCTTATAAAAAACGCAAAGAGATCCCTTTTAGAATCTCCAAAGTATGGGGCACGCCGCGGGTAATTCTAATGTCCATGGGCGTCAGTGACCACTTACCATCAGATGGCTGGACTAAATATTAAGCAAAAAGATTATTATTAAAAGTATGAATTCTAATTATTTAAAATTGCCCTATGATAGTAGGTATCCTAAAAAAATAATTTATAGCTTAATTTGTTTAAAATGATTAATCATTATAAAGTAATATTTAATACAGAAGGAGACGCTTCATTTAATTTTGTTTTTTTGCTTTTTCGTTGGTCGAGACATAAAAATGGTTGGCAACTAATGGACTATGGTATGGAAAAAAAAGGGTGCCCACAGTTTATGAGAAAACTCATGATCCTAATTACCATCGTACGACAGCTCATTAGCTTTAACTTTACGGATTACTATGAAACATGCGTGTTTGTCAGAATAAACAACAAATACTTATACATTCATCAAATTCCTCAATTTGAATTTACTATTGTACAAGATATTCCTGGAAAATGATTATCTGCATAAGATATTACATTTATTTAAAGGCATTGATTCAGTGGAAGTGACTAATGTAACTAATAATAGCACCGCCTTATGAATATAATGTGCTTTTTATCTACGCATAATACTCAAATATGTCCAGGTAAAACAAATATATTGGTTGCAAGCACATTGATACATTTAAAAAAAACAGCACAAAAAGGTAATTATTCTAAAAACATAGAACGGTTTGCAATTCGCAAACGACATTGCAACATAAATTCACACGCAACCTTGTAAATTTAAATTTGCTTTTGATGATAATACACAATTTACATCAATGTTATTACACTTTAAAATTAATCATGATGACCGCAATATTACATTTGTGTTTCATTTTATTAGAGAAATAATGGTACCTAATTGTATCACTCGACCAGGTATTAAAATGGCGTTAGTAATCTATTGCTTTGTCATGGACAATATTACATTTGGTGAATAACGGTGGATATCAAAATATATTTATACGTCTCATTTCGATTGATGGGAGCATCATATAAATTTATGGTTAAAAAAAATAAATTTTTGATTGATTTTACGAAATTCGTACTATTAACTTATTGAATTTTAAAACTTGACCACTATTTATAATTCTTGAGTAATAGGTGGATAGTGTCAGTCGATTTAAAAGAATTAATGTTTCAATTTTATTTCAATAGTCAGGCAAGTGTTTCTCACTACTGAACGGTCTGACGTCAAATGATTTAATCAATCAACATTTTATGTGGTAAAGGGTTCAAATTAGCAATGGTATAGCTTCAAACAATATTGTTGTTAAAAATATTTGTGTTCCTCATTATAATGGATATCAGTGTTTTAATTTAAGTAGGTACATTATATCCGACTTTCGAGTCTCTTCACCTCGTATTTAATTTTTATTTTATCAATTACGTGCGTTCTCAATTAACAAGTTTTTGTTTAAGTATTCCATCTTAGCTAGCATGTGTTATACAGATGTTTTTATATCCTGAACGGTTGCAGGTTTAACTTTGTGGGATAATACTTTTCTACGCTGGTTTTTAGGACTGAATCTAGAAACCACAAACCAAAACCTTAATACATAAAAATGCGATGAAACAAATTTCATTTGAAAGACGTCTTGTCGTCGTAGGCTAAAATTTTATATAGGTACATAGTAATCCGGAATTATTATCCGCAAGTAGGTAGGTACACT
Source organism: Parelbella ahira ahira (assembly GCA_018244795.1). NCBI lineage: Eukaryota > Metazoa > Arthropoda > Insecta > Lepidoptera > Hesperiidae > Parelbella > Parelbella ahira. The sequence continues at coordinate 11,429 of DWME01008041.1, forward strand.
CAGGTTATAGAGAAACATTCCTTTAGCTCCACTTTTTCTTTTAATTTACTTAGTGTCGCTTAGTCTCTGCTGCAGAGTTTTAACCTAGAATTGTGCAGTCACATCGCAAAAATATACGCTCTTTATTAATGTCATGTTGGATAGCTTCAGTGGTGTTATTGAAATAAATATTTACAATGTGAAATGTTTTTTCATTTTGTGGATTCTTCTATAAGCTTTTATGTGCAAAAACTTATAAGTGATCTTTAACCAAGAGCGGTATATATGAAACAGCTATCTAGTTAAATTACCCAGCCAGTTGAACGCCAGGTCGTTCATTAAACGCCGGTATCCAATTGAATCACTAGGGCGATAGTTAATTCACTCAAAGTTTAACGAATTGACGTATTGAAAGTTAAGCCGTTGGTAATGACCGACGAAGATGTATGCAAGTGATTCTAATCTAACCTAATTTAATTTAACCTAACGTAGCCAAACCTAACCTAACCAATCACCAATATGTAATTTAACTAATATTTGATTATTTAAAAATTTAATTTAAATGACTACACGATGTTCAGCCATCTGGTTAAACGTTGCGCTCAATGAATTGACTGGTTGTTATTCAGCTATTTAATTGAATGCCGGCATTTAGTTA
>DWME01008042.1:0-12064 GCA_018244795.1 Parelbella ahira ahira
TGAGAGGGTTAAGGCCATAGTCTGCCACGCTGCGGGTTGCCAGACTTCACATACCTCAGATTTTTTTTATTTACAAAAATGACCTTTTATTTTCGTGCATTACTTATCTGTGTCGTATTTACTTGTGGAATGTAAGCCATTACGTATATTGTCGTTTAAAAAATGTTATATTTAGATCTTCATATTATGTTTGGCCATTTGTTGTACACTTTTCTATCCATACTTTCTAACAATAATCTTAATTCACCAAACACGCGCACTAATTAAATAAATCCGAGGTAAATGTTTTTGTTATCGTAAAATTTATCGCATTTAAAAATCCCACATCATCAAAAACTTCGCATGGTTCACAGAAATAGCAATATTTAAAAATATGTGACAAAACTTACTCAGATTTCGCCCGCGAATTTTATTCAGCGGTACCAAGTTCCAAAATAAATATGTTGGGATATTTTCTAGGTGCACAATTTCAACGGTACATTCCGAATATCTTTACTGCGAGCAGAGTAAATGCTGTGCTTAAATTGAATGAAATTCTAAGCTTCCTGGTCTTTGTATACATGTATTTATATTGTATAATATTTTATGATACCGGTACAGGGCGCTTTAGCCTAGGTGTAATGGATTTAAAGTTTCATTTATAAATTAACGATCACTATATTTAAACTTGTAATCGTATTTCAAATACTTTTATATTTGTTATTTTTAAATTTATAGAACTTAGTAAAAAAGTGGTCTAAAAATGAAAACTTCGTCTGCACTACGATAAAACGATACAAGACTAATTTATCATTCTATTCTATTCTATTCTTCTATTATCCATTATATAATTAACTTCATTAAGGAACTTGCTTAACTTTATTAATTATTAAGTAACTTTTGTTCATTTACCAATGGATTCTTTAATGTATATTTTTATCGCTTTTCGTCAACCAATTGGTGGTTATGAACGAGCCTTACGGCGCCTTACATTTTAACGAGACGCAAAGTTCATGGAATTAACTTACTTTTTCTTGTATATTCGATTGTTATCGATCACCGGCACGTCGTTTGAGTTTGCGTATGAATGTACGTACCACTTTTTGCGATTCCGTGTTCTCAAACGCAATGTAAGAAGAGAGCAAACTTTGTCTCATATACGACGGTGGAGTTTTCGTCTACAAGGAAGTTTATTTAATACGATCCTATAGATGCTACAATATTTGTGTACATACATATGTGTTTACTCATGTTTTATCTCGAGAACTGGGTTATGGTATAGGAGATATTTATAAAATGCATCTGTCAGTCAATCTGTCTGAATCTATCAATACCTACTTGTTACACATATATCAGATAGATCTATTATTTAGTCTACACATTGGTTACACCAAGTTGCTTTTTTCAAAAGCATTTGACATTAACAGAAAAAGGAATAAATATGATAATACGTGTACAATATTTTCATATACCGTAACACGAGCAATCATCATCATCATCATCATCATTGTCAGCCTCTTGATGTCCACTGCTGGAGATGGGCTTCCCCTAATCGGCGCCACTCCATCCGGTCCTGGGCCTTCCGAATCCAGCAGCTTCCTTTTACCACGTCTCGATAAAAGAAGCGTAGGTTACCCTCTTACCCAGAAATGCCATATTGTATTTTTTATGATTTAGTTATACGACAAATTTCAATTTATCTTGTATTTAAAGTGCAAAGCAAAACCTCTCCACATATTTTGCCATAAAATAAGTTTTTATATGTGGTCCAATGCGATTTGTCACTAAAATCTGTCTATCATATTTCGATGACATATTATGATCCGCCTTCATGAGTTATTATTCATCTATATAAAATGCTAGCATGCTAAGGATCTTGGCGGATAAGATAAGGCGATCTAAGCCAAACCATTATACCTTTTATACAAATGAATTCTGTTGTTGGTGGCACACAAAATAGTTGGATGTTATTAGCACGGAATAACTCATTTACATATCTTAAACTCATTACACGACTTAATTACCAATTGTATGAAATGATATGACAATTACATAATTCCTCAAATCATTAGTGTAATCAATATTACCATATTAATTAACGCTATCAATTGGAGTTAATCAATTAGAACTTCCAGCCGGATTGCGAATGTTATGTTGAATGAATGTTATGATAATTACTGTATTGTTCGTCGAGTGACTGCAAGCGCAGTTGATGGTCGAGAGGTTCTGGATTCGAATCCAGGGTCGAGTCTTATTGTATTTTTTATACTTAGATTTTCTGGTATGACTCGGAGTCTGGATCTGAGCTCGGTGTATGGCAAAAGGCTTACCACCTATTCCATAGTGGAACGTAAACATAATTAGTAAAACATGGGACTGTACTGCTCTTCTCTGGCTATCCCTCCGGGGATTACAGGTGTGGCGTCACATTATAATTATCATTATATTTTTTTCGTACTTATTATAATGTATTTCTTTAGTAGAATCTCGTTGTTGTAATTATTGTAAGAGTGGTTGCTGAACAAAATGGCCCTGGCAACTTACCCTCAATTTCATGGTACATATTATGTATGTAGGTATATTATGTATGTAACATTACCGGTGAAAAATGAGAGTACTACACTAATTTGTTTGCCCATTGGGAGAAATATACGAGGCGTTATGTTACAAAATAATTATATAGCATTTTCACATGTCACTTTTGATTTGTATTAACACCCTATAATCTTGGAATATAAAATGAGGTTGAAAATTAAGTGTATTATAAATCAAAACACGCTTTCCTCTCGTTAGAAATTTGGGTCACGCAACAGTCCTTTTGCCGCCAAATTCTAATATAAGGGTAAATTGTTTATCCATTTTCCACATAGTTTCTTAGAATAATAAGCAAATGTTATATACACCAGCATGTTTCATAAAAACAAGTATTCTCGAACTATCCATCACATGTCAATGTCACGTACAAAATTGTATATTATCTTTCAACTTTATTTTAGTACATTTGTTTCATTTCTTTTCTTATAATTCTAGCAGATTTCCTTCATGTTAGAAAGTGAATGTTTTATAGAACCACGCTGTTAATAAACCTAAGCTAGTCTATCAAATATATAGTATGTGAACATTATTAAATAAAATATTAGTTAAATTGTGAGGTAGTAAAGTCATTGCAATGAGGTTGTTAAGTCAGGTGCGCTAGGAAAAATAGTTTTATAGAAATAATCCCTAAAGTTTAAAAGTAAAACAGAGAAATCAGAATGACCATTAAAAGAGATTTTTTTGAATAAAGAATCACGATGGCATATAGTTCGTCTGATCCGCATAAAAAGCCATGCCTTAACATCTAGCGATGCACAGAATCCATACTTTTGTGCCACAACCAGAGAATTTTTCCCCGTTTCCGACGGAAAAATGCTTAGTTATTTCCGCGTGATGTCTCTAGTCTTTCACTCTTTTTGTGGGTTTTCCTCCTTAATTTGTCCCGATTTGTCAGAGCGTTATTCACCAAAAATAGGGCGAATAATCGGTACTCAATTGTTAAAGTGACTAAGGTAACTTAATTTCTTCGGATTCTTAGAATTTTTTGAATCGAGTGTAGTAGGCAACTTTTTTATCTATATATTTGGTCAGTGATTATCAGGTTGTTTGTCTATCTCATCAGATGAGATGAGTCATCATCTTTACAACTTTCATCATTTCACTATTGGACACTTGTCTTCTCTCAGAAAAAGAAAGGGTAAGATCTCGGGATCTATTATCCTGACCAAGCGTAATTTTCCCAACGGTGCGGTCTCATTAAGGTCTTGTGAAAATAATGCAAAGTTCTCCTACCAATATTGTGACACAATTCTGATCATACCTTTATCTGTTCCGTATTGTACCGCAGTTCTGTAAGAGATCATACCTCTATCTGTTAGACGCATCTGATTTTTATCGCGGTTCATGATAGTCTCCAAAACGTTGCGGATATAAAAGCATCCACAAACTTCCAGCAAAGTCCCAACTGCCGAGGACATCTCAATCTCATATTTTTTATTGTGAACTTTTACTCCAGTCCCCGTGTTTGAAACTTCCTGTAAAATTTTACTTTGCTCCATAAAGTTTAAAGTTCTGATATGAGAAAAATATACTTTTGGTTTCCGTTATTTTATTTTTTTTATATTTAGCGTGAATAATTTAGAAACATTTTATCCACTTCCCTAGGATACGAAGCCTGTAGTACTAATTGGTGTAGTGTATACGTAATTAAAAGTATCGAATTTTAATTAGGATTATGGAATGAATCTTTCCATAAATATCTCGTATCTCACGGCTATCATTCCCGAAGGGTTAGGCAGAGGAGTGTAGTACACCAACCTAACCTAACCTAACCCTTTAGGAAAAATTTATTAAGAACTTTTTTCAAGGATATACCTAGCTTTGTCATGTCAACATGCTTTCTTCGTGTTTTAGATTTTTAGGTTCAATGATTTAGTTTCAGAATACATGTTGATTATAAGGATGACGTATATAGTAACGTGCTGGTTATAAGGACGAGTTATTTTAGATGTATAGATTAACAATACTTACAAAGGTTTACAAATTGCCTAAATAGTCGTTAGCGACTTATTTAACTGAAAATTAGAAACAAAAATTAACGACGCCGCTTTAAGAAAGCTCAGGTAAATCTCCGCCGTAGATCTTTCAGTAACTAGCAATGAAAGCTCCGCCAAATCCTTTAATACTTTTCTCTTTTTCACGCTTTTATCTACATCCTATATCGCAAACGAGTTAACGAACGGATGATACCTATCCTTATGGGATGATAAGATGTCGATACGATCAATGCGAACAACGGCTGCATTGTTTTAGTGAATGGCTTGCTATTCAAGCTATTTGCAAAACTTATTTTGCTCTTCAACGCTCTTTCTCTCGTTACTGACAATACAAGGTCTTGCCAAGTCTTTCGTATGGCAAACAAAATTAATGGAATTTCGAAAACGATTCTCTGTGCATTGTTTTCGAAATCGCGACTATTAAAAACATGACTCACAAATTTATTTATTTTTTCTTACTTTAAATGTAATTGTCCATTATTGTATTTTGAATAACATTTTCTAAATTAAATTTTGTAATCAGAGTTGAATTAATTACTAAATTTGATCAGCGTTTAATAAGTAACTTACACAATAATTACTTGGAAGTAGTCTGGCCTTACCTTAAGTAGAAACGAGAGACACGAACAAATTATGATTCAAACGAGTTATTTTCTTGCGGTTGCTTGGATGTTGACGCTTATGTGCCTACGTGAGCTTATTACTATATCAGAGGTGTCCCCGCTTATAATTATATTAGAAGGTGACTTTCTTTGTAACTCGTGTTCTATATCGGTAGCAATGTCTCTAAGAAATATTCTTACGACATACCTTATGTATGTGACGTTTTATTTTTCACTATGCGTGATAATATTTAGACTTTGTAAGATTGTTTAGTCAATCCTGTATTTTAGAACTATGTAATATCACGCCTGTAATCTCCAAAGGGGTTGACAGAGAAGTGTAGTACACTATGCTGTTACCTCAGATACGTTTTACATACCACGGAATAAGTGGTGAGTTTATTGCCGTCCACCGGTCACAGATTCTGCCGATACACTACGAGAAATTTCTACGAGAAAATCTAATTTGGAAAACACAATTCAAAAAATCTACTAGTGTAATAATAATCATAATAATTAGTTTTTTCGACTTTTCGATCATTTTGTACAAATAGGAGTCTGGGTGTAAAAAATAAAATGCACTATACATTTAATTATGTATATATTATGTAGTTTATGAGCCGTCTGGTTTCCTTAACAGAAGTTCTCTTGATGCTTAGTTTGGGATCAGATGCCTGCTTGTGGAGATGTCCCAAAATATTAAGTCCCAAAGTATCTTCACATATACGAGTACAAGACCCATAGAATTTATAACACACACAAATATACAGGACTTTACCATCACACTTAGAAATGACAAATAACATTACCAACATATCAGCACTTCTTTCTTTATAAAGTTGACGCTAATGTGCGTACGTGTTCTTATTACCAGCTCTGTAGCCCATTCCTAAAGATATTTGCGGAGGCGTAAAGGTGGCACGGAATGGAATGGGATCAATTATGTGTTTCAGAACGATCGGGCAATATTGTCGCTGAAACCTAACAATTTGGATTTCTCGAACTTTCCATGGACTGCTCACACAGAAAAGTACACACTTACCGTAAAAGAGACACATGAAGAATTAATTATACTGAGGAAAATAATAGTGTCTTGGAAAATCAGGCGTTTTCGTCCGTTTCTATAGAACTGCAAAATTTCTTTACCGAGTAATGGAATAAAGGTTCCCGTAAAATTGAACACAGCTGCCCATTAACGACTTATTGAGCATTGTTAATCTAAATAATGGAACGTCAGACTGAAGGGAGAACGTTCGTTTTTTTCTCATTAGTGTTTTTTATTTGTTTCGAACTGAATACATTTATCTCGGCGAAACTGTTACTTAAACGGATTGATGAATTTTTTTCGTTGTAAAAATTGAAACATCGCTGAGCAAGGAACTTGTTTTGTTTCGAGCAAAATGTGGAACTTGTCACAAAACAATTCATTCGGTCATCTCCTGTAACTTTTGAATCTATGGTGTTGTTGTCTTTAAAAACATTTTTATGTCTCTGTTTTATATTTCCTTCTACATTATTTTTTATATCTTCATACACTTAACTATTTTAGCTGGCACACTTTAAATATCTTCTCATTGATTATACGAAATTATCGTCATCTTCACAAATTTGAATCAAGTCAAACCTACTCCGTCGTATGAAATAGGGCGTAACCAACATATTACAATATGTAGTTACACTAAAAATAAATGAAAACAGAAATGTAGACACTCGTACAGTTCATGTAGAAATACCTATCGGAAACGGCAAGGATAACGATACGGTAGATAAACTACCTATCAGAGCGTGTAACTGGGTTTGCGCGATCTCACATACGATTACTGCGACATTAAGATGTGTGTGTTGGTCTACTTAGCCGTTAAAACATTAATATAGCGAGACAAGGATTGTCACTTAGCGGAAGAGATAGGTTCATGAATGGTATTTGGAGTACTGGCGTCCGAAGTGTACCAATCCGCACTTGGCCAGCGTCAAATTATACAACTAATCTTTTTCATTGTAAGTAAGACTCGTATATAACCACAGTACGATGATTGAGTTGATGATAATAATTTTTGAGCTGGTGAAATTTACGCAGCTAATTTCGGTACATTTTTCGGTTTTAGTTAATTATTATGTAGTTAAAAATAAGACTGCAATGCAGTATCTCCTCTAACAAAGAGTAATATTCCAAAATTTAATAGTGAAATATTGTTCAACACATCAATAAATTCGAATTATTAAATGTCTAATAATATTTTAAATTTTTAAGTCTGCATTTTCCTATAATATACTGTATACTGAATAACTATACGAAAATTCAATCCTGCTATTATAATGTCTATGAAAAGTTACTTAAAACCCCTGCATTTTAGCCTTTTGGAATTTTCTATTGATATCTCGTTCTAAGTATAGTGTGTTACAAAAACGAAACGCCCTACAAAACTGTAAAGTTCATAATTGAAAAAACGTATACCATGCGCGTTTTTGTCTTCAACCCTCCCCCTCGCCTTACAGACCCTAATTAGGATATTTTCGTTAGCATCATCCGTTCTTTGGAAATGCCTACATAATAAAAAGAGGTAAAATCTGTGTTATTTCTCGACAATTACATAGAAACATTGATTCAAGCAAATGATGAAAAATTTCATTTAGTAACAGGAGATTTTATAATACTTGAGCTCGATTACAATATTTCTACAAGTTTTAAATTAGATCCTTAAAATGGAGTTCATAAAGCGTTGAAACATTTCGATAAGAAATCCATCTCATCAGCAAACACATTTCCTCGTGTTCGCCGGAGCGTGAAAGTGGTTCACGCGATGTTATCTGCGGGAAGACTTGACCGAAAAATTGCAACTTACGCGATCAGTTAGCATCGGAGTAGAGAGCCCAGATGTTTGCTGAGAGTGGGTATTTTCTGCTTGATGAAGTATTATAGGACAGTTTGGAAGTCGAAGTAAAAGAATAATAGTGTTAGGTTACAGAGCTATTGTTAAAATTTTGAAACTGTCTTTAACTTCAGCTACCATTCATTAAACATTGATGTATAGAATAACTAATAAGATAAAAGAAACAAAATGAATATCTTACGCGGAAGTGTTCATTAATCAACAATTTTTTTGACTTCTTTCAAACATAAGTTTTAGACACATTTGCAGAGTTTGAAATTAATAAAAATGATATTGGCTTGTAAAGTCAAACTAGATATTTTATGTAAAAGAAAACAATTTTTACCTCAGATAGACATCCTAGAAAAATTTTAAGTATCAGGATTAATATTCGTACCTTTATTACATAATATAAAAATGTAGAGTAGGCTTAGTTCTTCAAAAAAAATCCCATAAATATCTTTTTCTCCCCGGACTCTCCGTTTTCGACCTTAACACCTGGCAACCCCGGCGTGATGAATGGCTTGTCACGTCTACTGAAGGGTCGCATGATATTGGGGGATGTTCGCGAATATTACATTATATTAGATAATTCTGCTGAACCCACTTTATGTACATCTATATGTTGCATACTAATACTGACATATATATGAGAAGCAAGAACGCTTTTTATTCAAAAGTAGTAACGAAGTATAACATAAAATCTCAATTCGCTTGGTATTTTCAGAAAGTCGTGTATTAAAATAGAACTAAAAATACAGGCAATAGTCATAGAAAACATTTACATTTAGAAGTTTTAAAAAGCTGGATCTTTTTATTATTAGATTGAGAGCACATCGTGAAGACGACGATAATTGGAGTACTTTTGTTTTGGGTATATACATTTGATAAATTATTTCTTTGAATCTTGCATTCAAGATCAATCTTCAGCTATTGCGTAAAATAGAAAAATGTAAATAGAAATAGAAAAATGTCGCCCTTGCGATTATCATTTTATTCTAATTTCTGATACTTCAAAAGTAACTCATTGAAGTAACTATAAGGTTTTGGTTTTGATAATTCCATTAAATATTATAAATTACGTATTTGTACTATCATCCTACTAAGTAGACACACCTTTTCAATTACGGCAGTTTACCTTTCTCAGGCTTTATAGAAATTCAATAAAAAGCTTAATTCTTTCGGCTTACCGGAAGTCGATATGTATTAAGGTCCATACATTAACATAAATCAAGTAATATGTCGCTTGTCGGACGCAGCTGACGCTTCACATATTGCTATATCGACCTCAAATATCGATACGCGACCATATTTCTCGTAAAAAAATAACATGACTGAGGCTCTTTCCTAAGATATCAACTACATTGGAATAGTGAATAGCTCAATAATACAGTTTCGTGCATGAAAGGAGCCTCCCCGAGTGACGTACCTACTGAGATTGTACGTCTGGCGCACCCCGGGCAACGATCAGCGAATCCCAACGCTGATCGGCAAATCCTTTCACCACGATGATGAATCGACACGCTAAGAAGAAGACAGTTTCGTATTTATCCTTGTTATAGAACGTATGATGGTGAATTGATGGTGGTATGACGGTGATATACATACCTATGTACCTTTATATTGTGAAAAAAAGTTATTTATTTATTTTTCTTCTACTATGAACATGCAAGGATTGTTAATTAATAAAGAAGAGGAATGAAAATGTTAAGCGTTATAAATAAATGAAGGTCAATTTAAATATTCATTAAATTTATCTAGAGGTTTAAACCTTGTAACATGCCAATTGCCAACTGAAAATGCTGAGTAACTAATTGAGAATAAGCTTTAGAAACAAAGCTTAAATTAGACACTAGTTAAATTAGACGTATTAATTTTGCTTCGTACAGGGGTTACCACAAATAGCTACCCTCTATTAGACATGCACGAGAAACTAAATAAAACTAGACAGATTAGCTTGAAGCGCTCATTGCTCTAATGCGGTTGCGGTAACAATGTGTAAAGTTAAGCAACGGAGTGCGCGGTCAGCCTTAGAATTTATGACCGTTAGTAGCACTCACAAATGTTTTCGTTCTTGACAGGGCACGGTCATGCTTAGAATGTTATTGTAAATTTAAATTTTCGAAAACTCTCCTGATGGTGGCAGATCATCTGATGTGAGATTGAATAGTTGAACTGTATTTCTTCCTGTCTGAATTTCTGATTTTCTGCTAGGTAATGAGGTACCAAAAGCTTGCATCGTGTTTCACTTGGCTCAGTTTCAATTATATCTAAAGCACTTAACTGGTACAAAAAGAATTATATTGTACACCTGAAATATATTTAGTATTTTTACTATGGTGTATGTTATGTTTTGAGAGCATTGTCATCATTATCAGCAAGCCTATTTAAGTCAACTATTGGACATAGATCTCTTCCAATGAGCGCCAATGCGCGCCAGCGCGTAACTCACGTATGTCTTTTCAGGATATCCTGGTTATATTAAACTAGTTGTACAACTAGTAGCTAAACTACTGGCTATCTTATGCCTTACGCAAAGACAGGGAGAATTCAAATGGAACTCCTTCAACATATGATTCTTCATCGTTATAGCGTAAACAGCGATGGATTGTCATACTAAAAAGATTTAGAGAGTGCAGTGAGTGAACCTCATACTCAAAATTGGAAGACTGAAATTTGAATTAGAGGTGGGTCCATCAAACAAACACTGATAGTCTAGTAGTGTTGTAAACAAACAGTGCTTGTTTGATGTTGTACAGATATATATGTATCTGTATTTTTGTATACCTATAAATCTGAATAAAATATAAAAAAAGTATTAATAAAAATATATTATGTTGGCTTTCACAGCACATGTTCTAAAAATACGTGTTCTAAAAAAAATATACAGAACTTCTACTTAAAATATTACATAATATGAAAAATAGCGAAAAGGTTCCACCACACCTTCGTTAACATGAAAGCGAGGCTTTTTATAACATAATCACAAAAATAATATATCAACTCCCTCGTTTCTGTCTTACGCTTATATTTTCCGATAAATAATCTTTAGGCGCCAACGTATGAATATAACAAATATTTTATTACGCGGGTAATAAAACAAGTGATGAAACAGCGTTGTAAATTATATTAAAAAATAAAATAGTTAACTATGTGGAACTTGGTGGCTTACATTAACTTATCTTAATAGCAATATACCGCTGGAAGTATTATATAAAGCTTGATATGTTCAAGAGTAGAATAGCAGCGACACTGATATACGAATATAAATCATCATCATCATCATCATGTCCATCAGTATTAAGAATATCATCATCACGATCGTCACCATCACCATCATCGTCACCATCATCCATAACAACATTTTTCTCGTTCTATTGCTGGACAGGGTTTACCTTTCCGAGCAAAAAATAAGGTCCTAGTCTGCCAAACTAGCCAAGTGCCAATTGGCAGATCGTATCTAAATATAAAATTAGGTGTAGTTCTTCATGTTTACATCGGGTTTGTGTATCAAGAAAACTCACTTTCTTCCCGGTCGAGCCTTATTTAAGAAAAGTGTATGTTTATTGATCTTTATAATTGTAGCGTGAACAAAATAATCTTTGGCTTATTTAAGTTTATAAGAAAGGATGTCAACTTCTTATTCGTACATTTGCAAAGATGAAACAATTCCATTAGAATCTTTGTAACTTAATATTCCTATTTGAAAATTCGCATCCTTTAATGACGTTTGTATTGTACAAGTTCGACCCTTTTTCAAATAACCTACGTTCGTACAAGTTGAATTTCTCACAAACAAAGTCGAAATATGTATTACGGTGTATTACAAATTCATATTTAAGATTGAATTTGATCTTTGCTCCCTAAATAGACCTCTACAGACTCTTCAATTCCGATTTGGGTACGTTAAGTTTAATGGTTCCATTCTAACTGGTGATCTCATCAAGGAGATATTTCGGATGTAATGGAGGTGGATTTAATTTAAGCAACTGGAAGGAGATTTACTGGGATTGCGGGAAGA
>DWME01008043.1:0-12064 GCA_018244795.1 Parelbella ahira ahira
AGCTGTAAATTCCGAAAGTTCGGCTCAACAGCGTTGTTGTGGGATGGTGAAAGTTTTAAACTGTTATCTGGTGATACAATTTTTTTCAGGTTTATTAATAAGTGCTTTTCATAGTTTGAATTTTGTATGACAAAGGTGAGGTCGACTCTTCTAGATTTTTCGTATGAGTTGATTTAACATGCAGATTCGAGGCCTGGCTTTATTTTTTTTAGAAAAGTAGTAATAAAACCAAGAGTCATTCATATTGCGATTACGTAATATCACAACGAAATAATTTATTATGGATATTGATTTTAATAAAGATACTCTGTAATATAATGTATGTATATAATATAATGCAATATAAATAAATATATGATACGTACCAGAGATTTTTTTTCAAATTATTTGTGACAATAACTTGAATATGTGTTACATAGTTACTCTATCATCTTTCATTAACTAAACATACCGCCATTTATTCCCAAACTAAGCATAGGCTATGCGTTGGTAACTAAACAGCTGGCAAACTACATTACTTTGTTAACAAATATATAGATAATATATAGGTGTACAAATGTTTTTAGATACAGACAGAGAACAAATAATTACAATAATCGTACAATATACCCTCTGGTAGAATAACAGCTCACTAGTTCAGCAGTCAGTTTCAATAAATCTAAGATCAACATGCCCGTATTAAAACACAAATGGGACATTCTAAGTAGGTACTCTAAAACGAATTTCAAGTCAAATATAGAACCCAATATCTATGAGCGCACCAGCGCCAATAAAGACGCGTCAAACGGTTGAAGAATGTTCTCAATTTAAATTTTTGATTCCTTCCGGAGACAGTGCCGTCACTTCAAGCGCTGCAATTTCCACCTCCCCCACCCGTTAATATCGTTAGACGTGCGCCCGCTTTAAGCAGATGGATGGTGCGAGGCAATAAAACGGGATGGACTTGATTGAGTGAGAAATGGGAATTCGGTTAAAGCAATTATTGAGAAAAACTGCTAATGTAATGGAGTGGCTGAAAAAGGAGTGAATTAATGGCCGCAGTCAATGTCGATTTATTTTCTGGTTAATAGTGAATTTGGGAAATGTTTTGACTTAATTTGCTTTTAAATAATGGAAGAATTCTGTCAATTCAAAGCTTTCGTCTTCCATTAGATTTTACTGCGTATATTTTAAAATGCTTAAAGGTTTGATTCGAATATTTAAAGACCTATTTTGTTTAACAGTAACAGTTTTTGAATATTATGATACAATATAATTACATAAATATAGTCAGATGATATAATGATTCGATGAGTCGATATAATGAAATAGATTTGTTATGAAAATATAAATGTTAGAGTCGGAAAAATTATACTTAGACCTTCGTATTTCGATCAAATTGGAGAAACCTTCAAAGGCCGGGCCAAAAGTACTTTTCGCAGATGACGACCATGTACATATGTCTATTTTAATGAAAGTATAAGAAACCTCTTATTTCTAACTACCCTTACAAGACATCGGTGTGAAAATATATAAGAGTAATGAGCTTGATGGTACTAGATGTTACTATTTTTAGAAATATTTCTAAAATTACTTCCGCCCTATTTCGCTTTAAGTCCCACACGTATATAAAAAAAATAAAAATGAAACCCAATGTTTATTTACATAAGAAACATTATAATGATTCCACTAAGAAATGTTCCCGAAATGTCTCGAACATTCTAGATCATTTCGTATAGAAACTAAACGTTAGACGAAATCTAAAACAGAAAACACTCATCGCTTATGATCTAAACATAAGAAGAAGAAAAAAAAACGGAATTCCCGCAAAAGAATCCCTGTGTGCTTTTATAAAATTAAAAACGTTGCGCAAGTAATGATATTAAAATTCAGCGCTCACACTGTAAACGAACATAATATTTGTTTTAAGCTGAGGTGCCCTCGTAAACTTATTAAAATATTTCTCGCCATATTTAATTAGTGTTGTTCCATTTGTCCCCGGCGTCCTCTAAGCTCAGGTGTTCTTGGACGGGTTTGAATTTGGTAACTTTTTATAATTGTACAATATTATTCAAGTGAATAAATTTGGTAACGAGCGAGCAGCAGTGACGGCTGCGCGCCCTCCGGAGTCATCTGATACGGACCTCGAATAGGACTTGCAATATCAGTGTTAGTCTGAATATGAACAATAGTAGCTTAATAAGAAATATAGAATATACAATGTACAATCTAGAAGGGTACAATATAAATGTAAGTAATTCCAAGCTTCATCTTTTGAGCTCAATCGAAGACGAGGCTCTAGCTACCGGTTGATCGCTGTAGGCACAGCTAAATAACCTCGCCGTTGACGGGCAACAGCGTAGAAGGTGTGAGAAGCCTTGCTCTGTCATCCCCAACCATCGACCCAAGCATGCTGATTATGGGCACAAACCTTTACGGGACAAGTCCAACAGAACACTGATATACATATGTTGATGTTGCTGAACATAGTATAGTTTTTGTAACACATTGCTTTATACAAATTATTCGGAAGCTTTACATTTTATTACATAATGATTTTCATGCTTGAGAACATATAACATATTAATAATAACCTGACACGTCAGCCTAGCAGAGGTGACACATCTATTTTATAGAATTAAAATATGTTCTAAAAGAACAAGTCGCACAGTTTTAAAATAACAAAATAGTTAAAATGTCTACTGCTGTTTTAAATTCAAAAATAATCTGCATACGGTACTGTGAAAGGTGGATTCTTTCATAATTGCTTTAGTAATGTACGTACACGCCTCTCTGCACTGGATTGCTCAAGGGATTATTGTCTTCTGGTTTTATGACCATTTTTTGCAAATGTTCTCAGTTCTTGATCGCTGCTATATTCATCTGTATAAAAGATTCACCTGGTACAATAAAAAAATATGATAACTGTCAGATAAGTGATGATAATTATCAATATATTTATCAGTAGCTAATTCAATACGGACTCCTGGTTGGATTTACTGGACAGCCAGCTTCTGTTTTTATATAATTGTCTTATCCCAACCAAGAACTCCTCGGGTGTTGCATATGCCCATAGGCGACGGTGACCATAACATCAGGTCGCCCGTCTGCCTGTTTACCAGCCTAAATGTAAAAACTGAGCAATGATAAAAGGCGGTGATTAAATCTAATATCAAGTTGAAACGCAAACTTTAAGGGAATGAAGGAACAAGATGACGGCGTTCAAAAAGGTGAGTTTCCCGGGAAAAGAACGGCGAATTAAAAACACATCAAAGATTGTTGGCAGCAGATTGGGCTAAAACATAAATAGATGGGCTTAAAATTTAAAATTATAATGGGATTGTATCCGGTGACACAAATGTGTGGAGTTTGTTACTAACGACTTCTGCTCGGAGACGCTTTGTGGGCCGGACAGCGGCGGCGTGGAGGCTTTCGCGAAATATTACATAAAAAAGTCCCAGAAAATTTAGTGAACAATTTAGCAGATTTATTTTTTGGGTTTGTAGTTTTCGTAGGCAGTAATTTAAGTTATTAAATATAATAAATAATCACATAAAATAGATACATAAAGATGTTTTTTACGTGATACACTTATATAAATTACCTTTTGCAATTTAATGTAGTTTACATTTTATATACAGTTTCTCAATTATATATATATATTTTCTGATTATGAATAGGGTAACCGAAAAAAAAACAATACTATTTTTGTATTAACCTTATCAAGAGACCTGCATTAAGAAACTATAATGAACATACATATTTAAAAGTCGTATGCTGTTGTATGTCATGTTTTACTTTATTTGTAACCTTAACTTTACGACCATCTAACATTTTAGTCAAAAACTGTGTTTTTTAACGCACCAATCGTCTCCATAGTTTTCCTCGTTCAATAGTTTCACCTGCCATCTCGCGGCAACTAATTGTGAGTGCGCATAAAGTATGGCGTCTAAGGTGGCCTTAACAACGCGATTGCATCACCGCTCGTGTGGAGCCACCCTTATGCGTCCGGTGCTCGGATTGAGGTACTTGCATCGAGTTTTCTTAAGAAATATCACTTTTCACATACCTTCGCGTATTCATTAATTATTGCGTTTTCCCGCCATTGTAATGCCCGATGAATTTTAAAGTTAATTGTTTTTCAACCATCAGATTTTCAAAAGTAACGGTATAAAAGGAAAAACTATTGTATATAAGTTAGTATATACCAATACAAAATTGTAATAATAAAAATAAACTTGTAGTACACAATTGTTTTCAAAAACTTCTTACTGCCGTTGCAATGTCGTACCATTTATAGAACTGAGACAATCTAGCCTGGCAGTTAAAATTCGGCCATGAAAAAAAATTAACATTTATCGAAAGCAAATCCTTAGGAAGGTGACGACGAAAAAAACTAAAGTCTCCCACTATGAACACAGTTACATCAATGTTTAAATCTGGTCCCGACTTAAAAACATATGCCTTAAGTTTAAGCAAGATGCATAGAATCTTAACTCGACTTTAGAAAACTTATGTGTATCTCTTGACTGTTCTAACGCATTCCGGCTTACTATTGGGCAGACCTATTCCCATTATGTAGAAACTTTAAACAAATATATAAACACAACATCACTCCTATAATTCTCGGAAGGGTAGATAGAGAAATGCAGTACTCTCCCACGATTTTTCAATTACGTTTTACGACCCATGGAATAGGTGGTGACTCTATCGGCATACACCGGGCACAGATCCAGTCTCCGAGTCACTAATAGAAATTTTTATTAGAAAATCTAAGTTAGAAAAATCTAATAGTACCCGACGCGGGATTCGAATCCAGGACCTCTCGATCGGCAGTCGTGATTAGCAAACATTCAACCAACAAGGCAGCACAAAAGAAATCTAGTCAATGCTTTGCATGAGAATGTCTTAACACACTTTTAACGACACGATCAATTTAATTCTTTTCGGTTTTGATTAGTACAAAGGAAAGTTTGAAATGACTACATTATCGAACAAAGTGAAAATTGGCACTATGAATCTCATATATCAAGTTGCTCGACAAAAACAAAGATATACAAACAAGCGGGAAGTAACCCAGTTGCCAAACTAATAGTACGCTCTTGGCAACTCGCGTGGGGCGCAGTCGATACAGGCGCAATAAATAATGAGTCGCGTAAATAAGTACAAAGTATTTGGCAGGCGCTGTGTCCAGTTTTAAGGGTATAAAGACGCTGGATGTACCTTGCAATTGTGTGGGTACTAATGGCTGATAATAATGCCATGAATAAGTTAGGAGTGCATGTATGTACTATTATGTATCTGAGAAATTTTATTTTGGATGTGTATGTCAATGAAACATATACTTTTTTTTATTAAATTTAATAAAAAGAGAAAAGAAGACATTTGCATATGTCTACGTCAACGGAACGGTACTATATCTATTTATTAATAAATGAAATCACAAAATGTGGAATATGGTAAGGTAAATATTAATTGTCAATATAAATAGTATCTTTCAAAATATTAAAAATGTAATACATAGGTACAAAAAAAACTATATTTTTGTGAGAATCAAAATAAATTTTTTTGTACATATTGCAACAAATATTTGCTAAAACTCGAAAAAACAGATATATAAATATGCCTTCTGCCTACCCCGTAAGGAACTTGGAATGAAGGTAAGTATGTACATATGTACCAATATTTACACGTTATTCGGTCGGTCGCTCAAAAATAAAATTTGGTGACACTACGTTCCATAAACGGGTAACATCTAGCAACTTTATATCGGCTGGTGTCCAGTTAGTCCGCGGAGTCGCACAATAATCGCTAATGGAGCGTTGCAGGGCCACCACTCATGTGCACTATTGTCTCAGTTATGGGATAAATTTGTCGATATTAGCCATTTTATGGGGTTCCGGCTTATATGTTGCGGGAAATTGAGGAAAATCCACGATAAAGGGCGATTTATTTGTTAAACTGTGGTAATTAGCTGTTTACTGTTTTTTTTACCTATTTTTATTATACCATTTATTTGTTATAGCGGTTAGCATGGCTGTCGGTCATCTAAGGGTAATAAATTGATGACTTTAGTCACATAATTGTTTTTGTTTGTTTGCTCGAATTTGTGTAGCGTTTATAAAAATATGTACCTACTCATGCCTTATCTGGGGATTTTTCAAACATTATTACATAAGTAATGATGGATTGACTTGAAAAAGGTTTCTGATGTCGATAATTCGATTATTAATATATAATTCCATACGAATCTGTTGTTTCTAAGAAGGTCTTCAGTCGTTTACATCGAGTTAAAAATTACAAGTGTGTTGAATATTGATCCATCGAACTATCGAACGGTTTATCGATATGAACGATTACGAACGATGTGATAACGCATGTAAAATTGAATGTATACTTGGTTGGACATAAACTATTTATTGATCTATGACGTCAAGCACATGTGTATTTTTAGTCCTGGCATTAATTTAGTTTTGCGAAATTTCTTGTCACGTTTAATGGTTCTATTGATTAAATAGTGCGTCGTACTGTAAACATATTAGGTGGACATGTTATGTCTTTATTTTTAAACAGAAGGGAATAGAGCATGTTTATTGAAGATTTATTAATTAATATTTAAATCCGATAGTAAAATTAAATCAACCGTTAACACGTACGCGTGAGCTGTGAATTGGCGTCGCTTTATTGAGTTGAGGGTACACTGAGAAAACATAAATTCTCTATAAACTATCCAGTGTTCTATATTTTAATACTGTTTTCTGGCAAGTATTGAATATCAGGTTCACAGAAGAATATTTTAGAGAGCATTTGCTTAATAGCTGTACATAATGTCATATTATTCATTAAATAGTGACAATACTAAGCTAAGTTATGTATTTTGGGGTCAGCCGACTAGTTTCGGACGTACAAATGGTGCTTCTTCAAGAGCTACTGTCGAAAGTAGCGAGGTCGCAACTAAGAACAACTAGTCGGACTATGGAGAAAAACATAATTATATGATTTGTGCCAATATATTCAATAAATAATGAACATTACGTCCTATGAAAAGCTAATGTTGCGAACTAGGCGACAGTGCAGTGAATAATAGTATTGTTTCACTACCCACATTAAACAACATCTAAGTGAGTATGCTAATAATATAAGAGTAATAAACCAAGCGTCACATGATGCGGAGCGCTTTCAATTTGTTATACGGTTACCATTAATAGTTGCATTTTTCAACTGCCTCGTTGAACGACTGGTTGTAAACGCGACTGCCGATCGGGAGGTCCTGGGTTTAAATCCCTGGTCGAGTACTATTAGATTTTATTAACTTACATTTTCTAGTACAAATTTCTAGTAGAGATTTGGAGTCTGGATCTGTGCCCGGTGTGCGACAATAGGCTCACCATTTATTCCATTGTGGGACCTAACCGTAACTGGTGAAACGTGGGAGCGTACTAGACTCCTATGCCTACCTCTTAGGGTAGTGTAGGCTTGATGTTACATTTAGTTGCATTTAGCGTGGATGAGCTCAGAGTGTAACACCAACTTTACAGGGCAAGCACCGGCTGTGCGAGCGGCCGTCCGGAAGGCGCACGTGGCGTCCGATAGCCGGACACTACGCCAGTTCAATGGGCGTATTGGCTCTTAATTGGCATATCGTTATTTGCTTAAAATTAAAATTGTCTCTCAGCAACATTTTGACGAGTTTAAAATTCTAAAAAATTTAAAACTCCGAATAAAATTATAAAAAGTTTGAAATTCTCGTTGGAATTTTAGAAGTTTCAATTTTGATTCATATTTTAAAAGATCTTATTTTGGCGTTCACAGCGTTTATAGGTCATGGTTTTATGAAATTAATTAATATGCGTATTGCTTGTTATATCTCATACTGTACAACAAATAACGTCATATAAACAACTATTTTCTAAATACCACGTGAAGCGTATGCCATAATTGCTAAAACTCTAATACTGGAATATTGAAAATAATAGAACTTCCCTTAAAATAATCGAGAAATAGTGTACATTCAATAAAATATACCTTTAAGACATTCAGATGCTAAATAAACCAACCAAAACGCCAAACCTGTGCGAACCATACGCAATAAATATTATCCTTTCCAAACAAAAAACTTACCGCTATTGATATTCAAAATCGTAAACAAGGCGTACCTACTACATACTCAATTACCGTTCATTTTTCTTAGCCAAATCCGTGTGACGGGCGGGCAGTAATCGTCCCGTGATAAATGACCGGCCGGGTGACACGAGACGGACTTAAGGACGAACGGGTAGCCGGGTGGTTCCACAGAGAGCGACAGGGTCGCGAAATAATCGCTGCTTATTGCTATATGTATCGCTTATTATTTACGTTCGTAAGACTGCTAACTTTTTAGATACGAAAAACGTCGGAGAGTTTTACACTCCTCTGCCTACCGCTTTGGGGATTACAGGCGTAATGTTTTTTTTTCAACAGTTCAGTTCAGTTTCACTTTTATTTTTCAACGTTATTGCAGTTTTTGCATCGGGTGGTGTATAAATCTCTATTACGTATTACTTACTCTTTAAACTAAGACTTACGTTTTTGTCCTTGATAGTATGAAGTTAAACAAATAATGAGTAAATTTATTTGTTCTATTTATAACAGAGCTTTTAAATTTCAATTTCCTTCTCTGTATGTATGTATATAGTTTTTTCTTAAAATTAATTCTATTTATTTATAAAATCGGTAGGTACGAAGATATCTTTTTTCATATTATAGAGATAGAGATTTAGATTGTATGTATATAATTATATTCTACCATGTTGTCGTTAGTTTCGGTTCAATATTTAAACAAAGTATGTATGACACGAAAATGTTATTTGCCGTGAGAGAATTAAAAAAAAAGAAAATTGTAATGAAACAATTAGAAATCCTTTTTAAAAGTACGGAAATTTAAACGAATCCTCTATTTAAATCATCAAAAGACGCTAATGGAGAGATCACAATCTGATATCAAGTAGGACAAAATTTAACAAAATTAAAAATTAGGACATTATTAACAAAAGTTATTAATTATAGCTTAAGGTAATAAGTGAAACAAGGCTTATATTATAATTAGCTAATTAGTTTAAATATGTATTCAAGAGACAGAACTCGTTCATATATTTGAGTACTAATTTTCGCAAATTCGTTAGTTGACGTATGTATGTAAAACTCAATACAGATTCTTTAATAAAATATTAAAAATAAGTAGTAATATTTAAAATAAAAAGAACGTTTCATTCATTTAGAACTCTATAAAGATCTATCTTCAAAGTTCTCGCTAGTACTGAAACTAGTGCCTGACATCCGGATGCTGGTCCGGGCTAACGGGGTCACAGGCGTGGGATACAGGTTGCGCAGATAGTCGGAATTGATAGTTCTGTACCGTCTCGTGTTCGCTTCGGTTTTTATACCAGTAGCCGTAAATATGGAGAAGCAAGCCGGTCAGCTGATAGCAGAGGATAAACGAAAGAAATTCCTAAAGTTCTGGTAGAAAGTCGAATATAATTTAATTTAATCTGATAATATTTCCAATGATGTTAAGAACGTTGACCTCAATTAACAAAACAATGTTGAGGCAACTGCATACCCAACTAAATAGAATTAAATTACTAGATAAGGACGGTGAACTTGTTTTCCTGTAGAGGTAGGCAGAGTAGTGCAGCACACTCCTGCTTTTCATCCCAAAATAAAATAGGTGGTGAGCCTATTGACATACACCGAGCATTTATACAGGCTCCGAGACACTACTAGAAATTTCTAGCAACTTAGCAAGTAGAATCTATGCTGTGATAACCAGAGAGCTTCATTGGTAAGATTTTTTTAATTTTTTTCTTTCTCTCATACGACGTTATTAGACCGTACCCCGTCTTGATTTTAAATTGTACATGGATATCGATAATCAACCTCAAACGTGATTCCAATTTATCAATGTCTTTGGATATAATTTCAAACAAATTTTGGCGTTTCTTAAATGTACGGACTAAATACTAAGTCTAGGCCTGTGTCCAGCAGTGGACTGAGATAGGCTGATGACGATGACGACTAAATATCAGTAGCGTCTCTTTTCGCTGCATATAACATACAGTAAGTAGGTATCTGCGCCAATTCCCCTATTGTTAAGCCGTGGCAAGCCGTGAGTACCAGAATCGGTAAATCGAAGAACATATACGTTCTGTTCGCCTATAGCGCCGCCAGTTTTTGCCATTTCGGAAGAATTCCAGCTATCGTTCACAATCAGGCGAAATCTGCACCATTTCCGTCCATTATTCATACGTGACCCATCGGTATGGGTATGGGGCGTTAATACGCGTTGACTTATTGGCGCCATTGCTCACGGACCCTTGCGAACCCTTTAATGTAAAACATCGTTTCAGTTACTATGGTGTATTTCTCTTTGACATTATTCTCATTCTGTACGTTGTTTTGGATTTTCTGACCATCACACACTGGATTTTATGAATATGTTTCGCGTGGATTCCTGAGTACCGTATTTCGTACACACAGGCATGCATACATGCACAAACACACACACATGTACACATGTACGCACACGCTTGCGATTGCTTTTATGTACATATATAGCTATACCAGTAAATATAAATTCGCTATTGGCTCTCTGACTAAGCAGATAGTTTTGAATGTAATAATAATTACCCCGTGGATGCTGAAAATAAATTCTTCGCTTGTACAAATGTAACTTGTTCCTGCGTCATAAAATTCCAGAAAATGTATAGCATTCTCTACAAAAAGAAATATATTTTAGATCTGTAACTTCTTTATTTTATTTATGGCAATCTGATTTTCCATAATGCAGAGCTATGGTAACCAGATGACTGATAATTAGGTTAGTTGATTTTTGCACCCGTTCAGTTAATTTTACGCTCATTTCGTAAATTTTAAACTCATTTCGTTAGTTTTACACTCGAACTTATCACCCAAATATGTATTTGTCCTGGATAGAAATCGAATCCACTAGTACACACCCACAATTACATAAGAAATAAATCGCCAATCGTATCGATTATAAAATAATGTGCATAAATGCAGGTAGTTTGTCAAAATAATAACTGCTAAGAGTACAATGAATCACAATTAATGATTTTAATTGGTTTTGACAGTGATCTTTTGCTTCATTTGACAACTAGGCTAATCACAAACCACATACATACCTAGATAAATGAATAAAATCCTTGCAACGTGACGTCAAATTACACAGATTTTTCAATAATCCTTTCGTTCTTTATTTTTTTTATTCAAAGATGATAAAATTGAGTTGCACACACAACAATCACTCGACGTCAAGTGTCACCGTTAAACAGTTGGAGATGAGACCCCTCGATTTGCATCGGGTAGGGTGGTAGGCTGATAAGGGTGGCTGACAGTAATATATCGTCGTCAAAGACGCTCGGATGGGATTATCGTGTATTGCAATAATATTTAATATCGCTGCCCATTTGCGTTCGCTTTGCGATGTTCCTTTGTTGATTGTTGTCGTCGCTTGGAATGTTTTCTTTTCATAAAATACCGTGTTTATCTTTAAATTTTCTACCATTCCTACGTCAATGTAAAAGTTGTGAGTCTATATAATCAACGTACAAACCACAAGAGGCTGGTGTGTATGTCGTCTGAACAAACATTTTTTATGAACGTGCTTTTGACGGAAGAATGTAGGTATTATTATAAGTGGATTAATCTTTAATGAGTTAAATTTATGTGTGCGTATATTCTTAAATATAACGTTCTCTCTCTTATTTGGGAAATCTTTGTCATTTTGGTCGTTGCCTTGTTGGTCGAGTAGTTGGATGCGCAACTGTCAATCGGGAGATCCTGGATGCAAAGCCCTGTTCGGGTAGTATTGGATTTTTCTAATTTAGAATTTCTAGTGGTGATTCGGAGTCTGGATCTGTGCCCGGTGTATGGTAATTGGCTCACCAACTATTCGATGGGACGTAGACGTATGTAACTGGTGAAACTTGGGAGTGTACCACAATTCTCTCCCTACCCCTTCAGGGATTACAGGCGTGATGTTACTTTTTCTTTGTCATTTTAAATTACTTTCGCTCTTGTGTAGTGT
>DWME01008044.1:0-12063 GCA_018244795.1 Parelbella ahira ahira
GTGGATATTTTACAAAACACGATTTAGCTCTTTGTAATATTAGTCTAAAATATTAGAGAACGAAGCGATGACGTACAAGTATGTGGCAGATGACAGCTGTTTGTCCCCGTCGTCAAGCGCGAGACGGCTAGGCGCCTTGGGAATAAATGAATGAGACACGCAGTCGATACGTTTGTACGTAACCTAGTCTCTGTACCATAACTTATAATATTTGATTTGTTGTCAGTAATAGTGTTAGTTCCTCTGTACTGTCTACATGTCTTTGACATTTTTATCTACTGTGTACATGTCTTTGATATTTACATATTTGCTAAACAGCGGTACATAAAACATTTGTACCATTCAAAGGTATTGTATTTTAGAATGTCCAGTAGTGGTATCACAAGCATATTTATGTATAGTAAGTGCGTAAACATCATAAGAAGTTTACATGATACTAAAATTAATTAAGCAACTAGTTTAGAGCCGGCATAGCATGAAACCGCCTCCGTTGTTGGTATTCGACGATGAACATCTGCTCAAATGGCCAGTACCTATACTTATTAATTCCATTGATTTGCATTGAAACGAACCCACGCCAATTAAAATTATCAGTCATGCTTGAAATTTAAACGTCATTGACTGATTTATCATACTCATTTCTGTCACAGGCAATGGAAGGATGTTACATAAAATTCATCCTTGAAAAGTGTATAATAGACGAAATTATGACTTTATAAAATCTGTGGATATTGACCGCATAACATAAAATAACCTATAATAAGTCCAAAAAACTTGTTTTCTAATACTCTAGTATGTATAAAAAATGTACTGTATGAAACTGATATAATGAAATCCAATATAAATTTAATATATCCTCTAACGGGATCCGTTAGGGACCTGGTGTAACAACGCAAAATCACAGCTGTAAACCCATGTATTTCCCTGAAGAGGTAGGTATGTCAGTACAGTACACTCTCATGTTTCACCAGTTACGTTTACGTTCCACCATGAAATAGTAGCGAAGCCGTATTGCCGTACACCGGACACAACAAAAAACGCATAAAAATGTATGGCTGTATAGACTTGCATGCATGTCAAATGGACATAATATTTAAAAATAATTACCAACATACACTTTTCCCGCGTATTTATACAAAGAAATGAATTTCATAATGTTTTATTAACAATTATTCGTAAAAATAACAGAGAAGTTAATTATTTTCGGTATATCCTTGATATTGGACGTAAATATATTTTGTTATTTATATGTGTAAAAGTGCATTTTTGTACAACAATTTCCGCATACTTACACCGGCTGCCACGACTTAGCATATTATAAAAATTTTAAGTACATATTAAAATTAAAACGCAGTAGTGTAATTATATCCAAACATGTAAACAATATGGGGTGAATGTAATACTTATGTTAAATAAACATCGTTTATTTTGTACGATAATTCGTTTCTGTATTTATGAGCGGCAAATTGTAGACTCAATCTATGTCATTCGGTGAGGAGGTTCCTGTCTCATAGTAGATCGACAAAATAATCGAAACTGGCAATGATAATGACGTGTAGCTTATAAAAAATTGTATGTACCTATAAATGTACAATGAATAAACTGACCTTTTGTGTATATGTATGTTCGTAAGTAGTAATAAATGATGCTGATAGCAAAAATGGATGCAAATTGGGTTCGACCGAATATTCAATCTGGGCTAGAAATGTTGGTTTTTGGGTTAGTAACTACATAGATCCGAACTAGCATTCGTCAGCAAGTCGTCTATTGGTAGAAATATTCAGTAATTGATCATTTTGTTATTTTTTTTAATATAAAGATTTTTATGGCGTCTTATTATCCCGATATCGTACAATCTGGAACTATTCAAGACAATGTACATACATATATAATATATGAATAGGATCAGGTACTGTCTATACAGACGCGCTACTTCCTAGGCTTCATCTCGCTTACCATCCTGTGAGATTATAGTCAAATGCGAGACTATCAGAATTAAGAAAATTGATATACAGTAATGAAACAACGCAGCCAGCGATTCATTGAAATATTATGCGTGCGCACGTCCTTAGCCCAGTAAGGCGATACAGTGCCGACTTTCTAGCCGCAGTCCATTTTGCTTTTAATTGTTCTTGTTACCTCTTACTGGTCGTTGCTGTATCATTTGACGCTCATTTAAATCTATTGTTAATATTTATTTAGCTTAGTGTACCTACCTGGCAGAGTTACTTGGTGGTAAGTGGTCACAATAAACAGTTGCAACACCCGAGGCGTGGCCAATGCATTGCCGGCTTAGAATAAAACGTGCATCTGTGCTTCTGTCAAAACGTTATTATTATTATTACCAAAATAATTGGTTTCATTGAGTAGATATTAAACCTAATTTTCAATGGATTTGACGTCTATAGTAATACATAAGGATACTTTTGCTCATGTTACTACTACTACTATGTTACTGTTAATATCCTCAGTTGCCAATAACCACTCATAAACAAATCGTTAGTTGCCATAATAGACCCGATAAAGTCAAAGTGAAGAGCAATAATAGTCATTAATGTAAAGTTTCATAGAAACCAAATGAGTAGTTTCCAAGAAGTATCAATAAATTAACTGCGGAGAAGACTAAAACAATTACGACAACAAGGTACTCATGTTGGAAAATGTAGACGTAGAGAGTTACTCGTATTAATTGAATAGTTACAATTGGTGTAGGTAGACACGACGCACAAGGATTTTTCAAGGATAATTATTAGGGATGCCATTTTATTGTAAATCTTTACTGATATTATTATTTATTGTTTCGCCGAATCAGATCCTTTACGGGGAGTACGTAGAGAGCATTTACTGCGAAATACCAGACCTGATGTAGGTGCTTCTATTACATTGATTACTTGTTCTCATATACGCACGCCGATTTTAGAGACTATCTCTCCTTTATATACACGTTATTACTTTCATAATCGGAGATCGATAATTTCCTTTGTATTGAGTAAGTACTTAAGTAATAAAGAACTTCTTTAAGCCGCTTGAGTTCAACTGTAAGTTATATCAACCAGTTTAAAATAAAACGTAATAAAGCCAGACATGGGGCCGTATAACGTTAAGACTGGTCTACATGATTTTTGTACCTGTCATGTTAATTATATCAATTATAATAGTGTAATGTATCGCAAAATTTATTATACTGCTTGTCCAAGAATTAACAATGATAAAACATACTTAATTTGAATATATTATTAAAGTAATTTTAACGAAATAGTACTTAATAAAAAAACCTTCCTTGTTTATGGTTAAAAGTATAAGGTATCTTGAGTTTATTTTCTTTTTCTTTCACGCTATATTTGATTTATAAAAAATAAACAGATAAAAATATTTCAAGTGTCATTGCAATTTCGAAGTATTGCTTCAACAGAAATGACGTTTGTAATTGTATAATTTTCAAATTCACCTGTTAGAGATAAGCCTCGGCTTTTTCGTTGGTCTGGTTGGTAGCCCTGCAGATTGCCCTACTAAACTCTATTGTCTATTCTAGCAATGTGAGTTTACGAAATAGGTTACGATGAACACACCCAATGTCAAGTGTACGAGGAAATCTCGCGGGCACGGTACAATGTAGACAGTTGACTTGAGTAACTACATAAAATTCAAGACGATTCCACAAAAACCAAAGAATCAGGTAATGTCACCATTACAGGTTACATGAGACATTCGCTTAATTAAAGCAGAGGATTGGCTTTAATAAATATATGATGCAATTTTAAAAGATGTTTCACAGTTTATAACATATGTACCTATATATAAAACTGTCCTTTTACTGACTAGCTTTCGTTCATTAATAGGTCGTTAATGTTGACATTAGAGGTGTTAATGTTCGAACATCAGTTCTCGTTTCGCGCGCTCCACTTGGCGCTATTTTTTTTTGGAATTTTAATGATCTGGTAACTAAGACCTTTAGGTCAATTGGCGTTATTAAAAACGTTTGTTCGTTCGCAAATCAACTTTCGTCTGGAAAATGCCAGTATTTTGTGGTACACAAGTTTCCGTATGCCGACCTTCGGAACCGTTTCAAGTCCTAGGTTTTTACGCAACGGTTACATTTTTTGTGTATATAGTTCTTGTATCTACATATATATATCATAATACTATGATAAAACTAGATTGAAAAAATATCATACTTTTAGTTCTTTAAACCCATACGTATTAAAAAGTATTTATGCTAACAAAAGATAAAAAATAAAGATAAAAGCATAAAAAGATAAAGGATCGTATAACCAATATACAAATATGGAATAATATTATTGTAAATAGTTTCTGTATTCCCTTCACCTAGTCGGCTTAAAAATTATTATAACGTATTTGGTACATGTATAAAACGGTTTTAAATTCTTTATTAACAACAACGGTCAAAGCATTTTATTTGTTTGCAATATGATAATATGCTGCGTGATAAATACTTCGGTACTTTTTGTTATATGGCATATTTTTTATTTATATTATAGGACATAGGTATGGTAAAATGGTAGTCATGGCAAAATTTGGCTTTTTAGAATTCAACTTAGTAAGCGATCTACAGTGAAGTTATGTAACGATTCTGTCACTTCAAAAATTGAACCTAATTAATATTATATTGTCATCGCAGTTTAAACAAAATCAATATACAAAATTAAAATACTTATATTAAAAAATTTAAAGAATTCCACCCGAGAAGAACCCACAAAAGCAAATATTTTAAAATGACATCCGTTGTTCTATCGCTAAATTACATACCTACTTGATCGGTACTTGCTTAAGTATTCCATGAACTATTACGTCAAAGAATTAAAATATATGTGAGTAGGTACTTATATATTATGAAGTATTCAAATATTTGATTTAGTGATACGTCAATTTTTACTGCGACTTAGCTAACAACCAAGAAACTTCTAGAATTTACATATTGCCGCACATGCCAATCTAATAAATGCGCGCTTGGAAAATAGTTTTAAGTACATAAATGTAGGTACAACCCGCGCGCGATAACTTGAGACCTGCGTGATGACGTTACCGCCACCTGCTTGTACAGTGCGGATAAAACTTGCTATACCTATATCAAATTTTCTAATAGGCTATAAAAGATTCTTAGCAACAGTATTACTATGTTTAAATTTGAAAAATACTACATTTAAACATCGAAAGTACTACATATATACAGCACGCGGGAGTCGAATTATCGCGCACGGGTTGCACTTACGACCAGAAATAAACAATAATGAATGTTATAAAAAGAACTGACGAACTCGTTCAACGTGCACAGTCTACGACCAGTGCTGTAATATTAGAGTAAGTTTAGGAGTTTACGCATTCTGAATATCTTGTACTGTGCCGTGCCAGCCAGTTCAGAACCATTAACCTTCGATTTTATACGCTGATACATAATCCCAGTCTCGTTTTCAGTGTAGTTTCGTTTTCAGTACTGTGTCTATTGGACAGTATTTTTTATTTGGCTGTCTCGTTGATCAAATGGTGGCAAATACGAATTCTGCGAAGCCCGTGCAAAACATTATTAGGTTTTTCTAATTTGAAACATGTTAGAGTATAGATTGGTGCCCAATGCTTAACCCCTAACCCATGATGGAACTTATAACACAATTTCTAAATTGACGGAGTGTACCTACTACACTTTACCGCGCACCCATTTGCAGAAATACAGGCGTGATGTTCCATTATTGTATATGTATTTTTAGTAGACAATAATATATATCTTTATAGTTATAAATTAGTCTATTTAAAAGAACAAATTTTTTAGAACAATTTATTTGTATCCTAATAGCAAGTTTTCTAGCCTTCCAAATTGGTCCCAGGTTTTCTTTGCTTTTTCATTTAATATTAAGTAAAGTTTACATTGGTAAAAGGACCGACGAAACGTATATTAAATCTCTGGCCAAATAAGGTTTCAGATATTTTCATAAATCATCATATAGGTAATCCTTGCGCATTTACTACTTTGTAAACAATTTTTTAAAATAAATAGCTTAAGTCAGCGCATGACGTTAATACATAATATGTTGTTTATTACAACTACCAACGTTGGTATCTTTTATTAAAATGCGGAAATTTTCTCTTACGTTCGCATTATAAAAACATGGACTTTGAACAACAAAGTACATAATATTTTCTATGAAAACAACAGCAAGATTGACCTAAATAAATTATATGCGTGGAGGAAGCGTTATAATCATTACAACAGCGCCACTTCCTTACGCTGCATGCAGTTATTTGGCCGCCTGAGACAGTGGTGTAGCAGTGTTCGTTCAGAATGCGGGCGGTATGACGTAACGTCGCTTCGCGAACCTTCCACGTGACGTCAACGCTGTGTGGATGAGACCGAAGCAGGAGGCCGCCACGCGCAGGTCGATTTTACCACTGCGCAGGTCAATCCGGTTCTGTACCTCTAATGGCGCGCGGAGGTAAATGCTGACTCAACGTATACAAATGGATATTTCATTGTTGCATTTCCAGTCCCTCTACTGTTAATAAATCATTACGCTAGGTCTCTTACATTGTAGGCAGGCTCTTACAAAGAGGCCCGAGGACCAAATATTTTTATTCTCATACACCTGATGGAGTTTATCTACATTCATCGCTCTCTTCATGCATGCACGCCGGTTCAGGTTTCCGATCCTTTAAAGTGTTAAATAATGTATGTATATAAGATTTATTATTTCCCATGCTAAGACTAGTCTCATAAAAATATTGCATTAAGCGCAACACATTTATAAGTCAAGGGGTAATTTTCCAAGTTTTCTATTTATTTGTACAGACAGCGCAATGCTTCCTTTGTTTCGAGTTCTGTCGTACAATCGATATTACTGTAAATTTTATATCACGAATAGCAGTTCGTTTTGAAGGGTCATATGATTAGTTAATATACAAGCAAGTAGTAGCTCGTAGCTAATAATAAACAATATTATTTACTTATGTACACAAACAAAATTTAAATAAAAAAGAAATAGCATCATATGTGTACAAAGTTACTGCTTATATATAAATAAAAATTTTAGAAAAATAAAAGCTGTTACTGCAGCCGTGTACTCATGCGGTTCAACAAACTTGTTTATAGTTAGAGTTATTTGAAAATGACGGGAGCCCTTAGCATTCTATATTTACTTCGCATTTGTAATCTGACAGATGGCATCTGACGTAACTGGTAAACGGGCCAGTGGGTCTATGAGTTATGTTATATAACATACAAATATTTGCTTCAAGCGCAATGCAATTATACCTTGATCTACTGATTGATTATACATTAATGTAAGGACAGTTTTAATGAAAAATAGATAGTTTCTAATTCTAAAAGGGTAAAAGGGTTGATAAAGCAATTTTTACAGCAATCCTTTTTAATGAATTATGCTCTGAGATTCTTTAATAAATGAATAATACTTAAGTATAAAATGTCATATTTTTTATATATTTTACTTACTTATATTTTAGGATGAATCAATAATGAATGTAAAAAATAGGAACAGTTTTCAAGGATCCCAGCCGATTTAAATACTTAAGTTTAGTATTCACTTATCCCTATAGGAAGTAAACGTGACAATATGTTTTTATCATGACCTCAATTCGTTTGATATTCTAAATCCGTAGTGTCCAAAATTCGAATGCATCTAATAATAAAATAATGACACAATTTCAACATAATATCTGTTTCACAAACGAATGGAAAATTACATTATGTTCATTTCCATACGTGATTAAACTGTTTTTTTATGTAACAATGGAGTGGTACTTGCGTCGTTTAAATCTAAATACGACATTTATATGTAACTTCAAGTGTTTAGACTTTAGAGTCGAAGTCTATGGTCATGGCCGAAACATAGATAATGAAGTTTTTCGACTGGCCCATTTGTTTCATGGTTATTATTTGTTTGGTTAGTGATTTTATAGCTGAAATTATCTTTGTGGCTTTAATTTACCGTTCAGCACAAATATTTGTGCGACGGGCTTATGTTTTTATTGTAGGTATGGGGCTACAGAATAATATAAATAAATACGTTCTTAAATATAAATACCCTATTAGTAGATTTAACTATCTGGTTATTATTTCGTGATTACACCGGCCATGTGTGAGTTGTCTGAAGCATTTATAATTATAATGTACAAAAACGTAACTTCATGCCTGTAACTCCCAAAGGGCTAGGCAGAGGAGTGTAGTACACTCCCACGTTTCACCCGTTACGTTTAAGTCCCATGGAATAGGTGATGAGCCTATTCCACACACCGGGCACAGATCCAGACTCCGAGTCACTACTAGAATTCATTTTTGTATTTGATAACGTCTCGTATCAACATTATTGCATTTAGCCGTGCCAAGGTACACTGTGTTATACGACGTTCAGCCAAAGCCTTGTTTTTGTGTAGCAGAGAGCACCGTGGGCTGGTGAAGATGGCTTGGACTCCGAACGTCAAGCTTGGAACCCCTTACACCTACAATAAAGATAGGACCGCTAGTTCTAATGTCGAAATGGATATTGACTTTGTTTAGTTTTTTATGTAAAACCGGACATGCCGAAATCATAATTGGTTCCTGCCTCCAATGGCTATCTGCAAGCGAAATCTAACAGCACTGTTGCAATAGGACACTCAGTATCAATCAATGCAATGTTGTAAATAATGTTATAATTTAGTAGCTATTAAATTGGTACAAAAGTTCAAATTTACTCGTGACAAAATAACACAATCTCATCATTATCTTTAGTTCAGTTCATTAATATCCACTACTGAACATCGACCTCCCTCAAACGTCCCTATAACTCTGTTTCTTTTCCATCTTTTTTTGGATCCACCAGTTGTATCTGGTCGTGATCAGGTCAACGGTCTATGAAGTGTACAAGCTAACATAGCTAAGTACTATTCTCTCTGACGGACCCCGAAGTAGCCTCACTGTGGAAGATACCACTGTATCATTCCATGATTTATTAGTTTTTGCTGTACATTTCCATTGAGAAGATACGAGATGTAAACATAACATTAATCATTTTTTGCCTTCAATTATTAATAACATTCCAAAAGTAATTCCTCACAATATGAAATTGAACATTTTTGTGCTTGTAAAATGTTCGTACATTAATGATAAGTTAGACGTATGTACATCTACTAACAAGCAGAAACAGTATGTCTAAGATGTGGTTATGAAAATGTGACTTTTTAAAATCGAAGACAGATAGCAAAACAAAAGAAAGAAAACAAACTACCATACAATACATAATACAATAATAAAAGTGCCAGATTTTGCTGCCATTACCTTATTGTAGTATAGTATCCTATATTTCAACAAAGGAAAACAGATTAATTTTACCGAGTAATGAAATGCGCCGTCCTCCGCATTTTGCTTTTACAAGTCGTATTGGTATATTGATAACTATGTATATCAACATTAAATTACTTCAACAGAAACAGGAAATATCAATGGATATGAACTGTTTTCTACGTATACATATACATTCTGCTGCTACATATTTCAGTTACGCTTTCTGAAAAACTAATAAAAATTCCAGAACATTTGGTTTGTTTTTATTTCAAATTAGACAACCATAATATAACAGTATAAAAGTACAAAAAAATTCCATACAACATTTAATGGGCCTGTTCAGTATTAGTACTCGTTTATTGAAGAAGAAAAACATACATAAGTTCAAGGTTACACGTGGATCGAGTTTTACGATGCAGTAATAATACAACACGCAGAAATGAACTTGGCACTTGCGTGGATTGCGCTTCCGCTCCTGCCACCCGACTCCGCCGACCAATGTCTACCGCTCTCGTCTTCGATGCGCAAGTATTTCGCTGTTACGTCATCATAGCGAGGTGCTTTGTTAGCTTGTGCAAGTTATACTTACGTATAAGGTATGCATTGCAAGGGAGGAAATCTACATATGTACGTTCGTTCAATCGCATTTTAAATAACGATCAACAAATGTGAATTACGTTGGATTTTGCTGGGTTAGCTTACATGCATAGCATATTCGTAATATTTTATACATTTGCAACAAACACTCATAATTCTAATATTTCTTTTTATGACAATAATGATGACAAAATAATATAAATTAACAATAACAACTAAGCATGTTTGTTATTGTTAATTTTGAGTAGTTTTAAGATATTTTTCCTAAAGGGTGTTAAAGACTGATGGGTGGATGTGTCTATATGTAATTTATCAGCCATGTAGCTACCATAGTAAAGGCTCGGACTACTTAGAGTGCAGTTGGTCGTGTGTGATGTCCCGAGGTAATTATTCATACTTCCAGATGAAAGCTCAACTGTGGATGAAAACGTACAGCAGTCAGTAGCGTATTATCAGTTAGATGAACTGGGTCATTGAACTCGTTGTTGTAACGACATATTGTTTTCGTAATTATCTATTATACAGAGATCAAGTGATGCAATACATTCCACGATTATCCACACGTAGCATATTGTCACGCCTGGTTCTAAAAGGGCTATGCGGAAATTAAAGATTTAAATAATATTTTACTTTCAAATTTCGTCATATAATTGCAATTTATGTTAATATTTTAGCATGTTATTGAAGTAATTGTAGTAGTCAGTTGTCATACGTAACATCACGCCTGTAATCCCTGAAGTGTTAGGCAGAGGAGTGTAGTACATTCCCATGTTTAACTAATTAATTTTACGTAATAGGTTCATCCATTATTCGGTGGCGGGAGGTATAACATAAGTGGTGAGACCTGGAACTGTACCAGAGTCCCCCCGCCTTCCCCTTCGGGGAAATACGGGCGTGACGTTATGTTTTTTATTCGTCACCCCTCTTGTTTCGATGCAAAACATATTTTGCCGAACGTCTTTGACCCACACCGCACTATTTTAGCTTAGACACATAATACATACTAATTACAATGACCTCATTGCGTCAGCAGACTATGAGCACGTTGGCTGAATCACACCGCATTCCTAAAAATATACATATTTGAAATATTAGCGTCAAGTCAAAATTGAAAATAAAACCCAGAATACAAAGCAAAAGCCGCAAAATTAAGAATAAGACGCATTCTGTGTTTATATTTATTAATAATAATTATATGAAGGAATTCTCTACTGACTTAATTCACATATGTTTCTTCGGGTTAGCCCGAAAAGCTTCTGAAGAGCCTCAGATTAGTTTGAAACTACAATAGTTGGACTATTCCGAAAAAAACTGAGGTAGGCGGAAACATAGTTTAATCCTGAATAAAACATACAGTTAAAATACTTCATTTATAATACAATAACTACTTTGTTTGATTCATTAAGATATTTCATGTTGTAACTAATCACATTATCGTGTTATATGCAATATTGCAAGATATCGCCTTTCTTTATCTGGGTCAGTTACAAGGTTATTCGATAATACAGACGAGACCCCTTTCTTCGGTTCAAACCACCCGCGAAGATAATTATGTAATTACTTGTTATAATTATTACATATACTCTCTAGTAATTAGCCTAATTAAATTAAAGGTTTCATTAACAGCATCAGTATTAAATAATTCATGATGATTTAATTAAATATACATTGTTACTATTGCATATATGTATTATTATAATTTTAATGTAATAAAACTATTTATCTATAACATCGGGTCATCGTTATAGTATACGGTCATAATACATATTTGTCTGCCTTGTTGGTCGAGCGGTTGCAAGTGCGACTGCCGATCGGGACGTCCTGGGTTCAAATGCCGAGTTGGATTTTTCTAATTTAGAATTTCTAGTAGTGACTCGGCGGAGTCTGGAATTGTGCCCGGTGTATGACAATAGGTTTATAGCGTGGAGGATTATGTTAATATTGAAGTAATAATGATGTAAACAGTAAAGCCAAAAGAATTAAAAATATATTAAATCAAAGAAAATATTTTATCTTAGAGCCGCAGTTTTTTCCTAATAGTTTTTTTATATATCGAATAACAAGATTTCGTTACCATGACTCCTAGTGACAAGAACAACTATACTTTTTAAGAATTTACATGCCTGATACAAACAAAAACTAAAAAGAGTTAGTAAAACTAATATAAAAAATAACAG
>DWME01008045.1:0-12063 GCA_018244795.1 Parelbella ahira ahira
TGTAGGTTTTAATTGGATATGCGATGGAATTGAAAGAGTAGCTACGAAGACTCATGAGATTATAATTGAAAGGAAAACAGTATTTAATTATTTTGTTATTGACCAGGAAATGTAACGTAACACCATCGGTGGAGTGGGCAGGATCGTGTAGTACTTTTCCACGTTTAACTAGTTACGTTTACGTCACGCTATGGAATCAATGATCGTCGTCAGCCTACTTCCGTCCGCTGCTGGACAAAGGCCTCTAAAATACCATGTCGCTGAGCACGGAATGCGTGATGAGTGTATTGCCATACCCCGGGCGCAAATCCAGTAATATTAAGAGGTCGGATACTTCCGATCAGGTTGGTTTAATGACGATTAAAAGTGGTACGGATCATTAAATCCCTTTAAAGCCTCCGATGATATCTAACGACTGTTACGCGGTAGTAATGATCGTGCTGATGTTTCGCAAACGCCTTACCCGACATACCTAAATATTTTTCATGTTGTACATAAATTGCAAAATACAAAAATGTTATCTGCTTGAAATCGCATAAATCGGAGATAAGCAATATATTATAACAGTATTACACCGAAAAGAACATAAATTCAAAAAGTACTACAAAAGCTTTATATACGGAAGTTTCGTACGGGCGATTTTTTGTTTTCATCAGAGACTGCTACGCTATTGTCTACCTTGTGCCCTCGACATAAGGCGGTCATCATAATTTTAAATTGCTCCATTTTGTACTCCTGTTCCGCAGTCTTTTAATAAATTACAGGAATAACGGTGACCCCACAAATGTGGATGTTTAAATTTGTACGCTTTCATTCTAGTAATTGCTACTATGCTCTTTTATTATTTTTTCTGAAAAATATTGAATGTAAGCTGTTACTGCAAGCTGTTACAGTAAGCCTGGATTAATAAACCGAAGTAGATAAATTTGTGCTAAAAAGTTTTTTATAATGTTCTTTTGATTGCCTCGTTGGTCGAGTGGTTGCAAGTGCGACTGCCGATCGGGAAGTCCTGGGTTCAAATCCCATGTTGGGTAGTATTATATTTTTCTAATTTAGAATTTCTAGTAGTGACAAAGTCTGGATCTGTGCCCAGTGTATGGCAAAAGGTTATCACCTATTCCATGGGACGTAAACGTAACTGGTGAAACGTGGGAATGTACTACACTCCTCTGCCTACCCTTTCGGGGATTAAAGGCGTAACGTTTATATTGTTTTTTAAACCTGCGAAATTGTCAATCCACAACTGCCTAGCTTGGCAGCCAATGACCGTAATACTTGTGTCAGTTTGAGAAGAAACGCATGTCCAACAGTAAAGCAATAAAAGACACCTACATTGGTAATAACTATGTCAATATTACAAAAATCCGAGTTCCCTAACCTTTTGTTCGTTTGTTTCAGCCATGTTGGCTAGCGCATCGTTAGTAACTTGCGCCCAGGTCGAGGACCCATGCAAGATGAAGTCCCGCGTGGTCGCAGATGACAAGTACTGTGACAAGTACTGGGAGTGTGACAGTGGACAATCAGTGCAATACGACTGTCCGAATGGCCTTGTCTTTGCTGGGAAGCACAGAGGAGTGACTGAGGGATGCGACTACCCTTGGAGGTCTAACTACTGCGAGTACCCCAAAGTTCAAATAAGTGAGTACAATCAAATACATCTTAATGTTAAAACAATTGATTTTTCTTGAAAAAACATTGATTTACTGATAGAAAATCCCAAAACCTAGGTGAATTTCGAGGTCATCACGGAAGAATTATATATATTGCTTTTATTATTTATCGTATTTAGATCAATTATGTACATATATAATTTTACACCTAACCACAAATGTAACTCATGTTCATTACATAAATATTAAGTATTGGTCCACATAGATCCATAGGGATCTATGTGGACTAATACTTAATTGTATTTGTGTACCGCGGGATACATACATATATCGATAAGTACCTCACGGAAATTACCTTTTTTAAATTTAACATATTGTACTAGAATATATTTTAAACGAGTCCTCATAGTGAATATACCAAACAGGTACTAACGTTTCAATTGTGTTATCAATGGAAGTGGCTTTGACATTAATAGCGAGTTACCAGTCAATTAAAAGTATACCATATGTTAACACATTATCGCGTGCAAACCGTGAACTTGATTTTGTCGTACTTGTCTTACATGATAATGTTTGATGTTGACACTGAATGTGTGTATTACATTCTTGTGTCGAGCATACTAGTGTCGCCGCGTATCAAATGACTGACCTTCGTCATGTAGAACACTGACCAATCTGGTTCTGTTAGCTGACTTTGATTTTGAAATATACATAATTGCACCCGGAGCTGAGAGATATCTAGATTATTATTCCATACTGAACAGGTATAAACACAATATTAATTAGTATGTATTAATAATACCCTAATATTTGAGGACGATGTCTCATACGGCCATCTGATCCCAAATTAGGCACTACCTGTGCTATAGTCGCCAGGTAGCTGATATACTATATTCCAAATATGTACATGCATATATAGATAAATATACACATAACGACACACATACACACAACGAATATTTGGAAATAATTATAATATGACACAAATATGTGTCCCGAGTGGGACTTGAATCTACATACAACGCCTCAGTTAGCAGCCGAATTCATTAACAACTGGACCAGTAAATGATTTGTTATGACTGTAATCTATATACAGACTTTAAGTTTTAGCCAGGAACAGTGTCAACGTATAGCCTTCACTTGGAACATCTTGTGTGTATGACACTAATGCACCATGATGGACAGGGTCGTTACAACCGGAAGGACTAATATCAAGTTACGAGCCAAAATAAAAGCCGTTTGCCACTCGTTTACGAACTGACTTTTTTATGTTAAATCGTTAGACTTAAGTTAAAACACTGCTGCTGATGGAACTATCACAGCAGCATTTTAACTTTTACTATTATTAACATCATTATATTCTCCACCAGATCCACCAATTGGCACGGAGCACTGCGATTGGCTCTACGGTATCTTCGGTCACGAGACCTCTTGCACGAGGTACTGGACCTGCTGGAACGGGACCGCGACGGAGCAACTCTGCATCGGTGGGCTGCTGTACAACGAAAACGCTCACTCCTGCGACTGGCCCGAGAATGTCGACGGTTGTCAGAAGCATCGTAAGTCATTGCCATT
The DNA here is from genome assembly GCA_018244795.1 of Parelbella ahira ahira. NCBI lineage: Eukaryota > Metazoa > Arthropoda > Insecta > Lepidoptera > Hesperiidae > Parelbella > Parelbella ahira. Next base: position 3,186 of record DWME01008045.1, read on the forward strand.
TTGTTTAACATTGTATAGTCTAGTTCAACACCTCCGCAATTCTGAGTGTTACCTATTTTTGTAATCTGAAGTACAATATCTTTTTTAACATTGTCGCAAATATTTACCATGCGACCTTCTTTTAATATTTATGTGTATTATTATTAAAATACCAATTTCATCGTTCTTGCTTACCTAAGGACTAATATTATATTTATCTTTTTCGGCTACAAAAACAATATTTTGCTCATAAAAATATTCGGTAAGAGAAAGCTATCTGTCTTCTACAAAGCCGCTCAGCTTTCAAAGTTTGGCACGAGGCCAGCGAAGGAACATGAATAACAACTAGAGTAAATATAAAAAATGTTTTCAGATAAAAACACTTTATAGTAGTTAAGTAAACTCAAAATGATGAAGTACTATTCCTGCTTTAAAAACAAAATAACATAACGGTCTTAAATACGGTATTCTCTATAGGCCGTAGATATACACTTCAGTCGTGGAACCGAACACTGTTGGAGTTGACGTGGAAACAGGCTTTGCAAACGTAGCGTAGGACGCCCCTCAGCTAGGTCAAAATCAAAAATACTTTATTACTTTTCAAAAAATAGTAACAGCAAGTGGCAAGGGCCCCTGTACTAGATTCGGAGAACCTGTATTACTGGGTACCCCGCTCTTTCACACAGACAGTTTAACAAATTTGAAATGTAAATAAGGGTAATGTAATGTAAATTAACAATATACGCAAAGTGGTTGGCAGTGGTTGGAAACGAAGACCTGAATATTAAGCTCAATGGAGCACTATTGAAGAGGCTTAATGTAAAGCAACAGACCGAAACAGGCAGATAAATATGATGATAACATCCTACCTTGGATCTAAAAATTTAAAAGCGAAGGCATCGACACCGTTCTGTTCCTGCAACTTTAATAAGAGATACTCCGGTCTTAAAGGTTTATATAGGTAAATGTTTATAAACAGCTTTCTTTAAACCTTTCTTTCTTTAGGGCTTTGTAATCTCTCTCTCTCTCTCTCTTTTTGGGAAATCAATTTAGAATTCAGCATTGATCATGTGGAGCATAAAATAAAGCATAATTAAATGTTATGGTAGATACTGAGCATATTCATTTAATTAATAAGGAAGTAACAAGACTTAAATGACCAAGATTGGTACTGATTGATCGAATGACAACACAGGTAACAGAATTAATGAATATTGCACAGTGGCCTTCATTACTAATGATAGTAAGATGACTTCATCATCATCACCTTTATCATTATCACCCTTATCATTATCGACATCGGTATTGTTATGATCTACAAACTTTTATTCCTCCAACCCCTCCATCGTTGGACACGGCTCTCCCCACAATGGATTCTCACAATGGGCAGATGAAATTCACTCAAACATATTACTTTTACATATAAAATACATTTAAGTGCACACACGGTGAGAATCAAGCAACGTGACATTGCTTTGCATTAATTGAAAAAGCAAATCGGTGTTGTGCACAGCGTGACCGGGCCGCGAGGCTGTGGCCCGACCCTGACCCATATGAGTTTGTAAACGGACACCTCAAAAGGACAGCCTAATGATTTGCCGACCCCTAATCACAGCTAATCTCTATTATTTGAGAAATTAATTATTAAATATAATCGTCACTTGTATAGTGTACGTTAGAGTTGGCCAAAAATAATGAAAAATCTTCTCTAAGGCGTGTGACGTCTGCTAAAACGCTCTTGTCCGGCGTCACAGACTATGACTTTAACCCTCTCACTCTGAGCGGAGATCCGTCTTCAATAGTGGAATAAAATAACAATAAAATGTTTAACAATTATGACAGTGAACAGTAATTTGTAAATCCCGAAATTACACACAAATATATTGCTAATTATTAAGTTGAAACGCTTAATCTAAGAATGTTTCTGACTGTTTCTAATAAGCAACGTAAACCTGCTGCTTTACGGTAGAAATAGTCGCTGTGGTCGCACCCTAACACGAGCGCAATACAGGCAACAGATTCCACTAACTTCATAATGCTAGGGCAAACAAAACCTTTGACCAAGCCTGTATGCAAGTTTAATATTCATATGCTTATGAACGTAGCATCACGCATGTAATCCCCTAAGGCAGAGAAGTTCAAGTTTCACCAATCATATTCACTGCCTACTAAGAAATATATAGGTGGTGAGTCTATTACCATCGTGTGCTAATGTTGATCAGATTTCTTTTATACTTTAAAATGCTGTGCCAGCACTAATGCACCTTCACTTGTCCACACTTGGTGGTAGACCTTCACTACAGCCTACTAGTCTTAGATGTGATTTTCATCACCTCAAAAACATATTAATCCATTCGGAAGGGAAGGTCGTCAAAAAGAATATAACCACAAATAAGTGTCATACATAAACGCGAGACCTAATCAATTTGCAAATCATTGAAAAATACCTTGGACTAGAGCGACGGGTAACGCGGCGCAAAACTCTCAAACCTTGAACTATATGAAACTATACAAACAGATTTATCGCCCACTCAATAATGAACAGGATTTCACGCCATTGGTCAACGTACTCGTACTTCATTGTTGGGACTGGTGCACACTTAAAAATCTTACATAATTTATCATTTAATTGATAGATACCATTTATAAACATAATTATTTGGTACTATAGACAAGCCAGTAAATGAACAGTCTGTCTGATATTCGTTGCTTACAGACCGTGAGAAAATGATACAAATAAATGTAATAATTATAAAGGTTAAACATACATCCAGTACAAAGGCTAAACAGAAATTGTGCGAAGTTGCAATAGTACGGCAACAGTACAATTCTAGTATGTAAAAATGGATATTGCCAAAACTATCACACCCGTTTTTTACAGGGTAGGCAGAGGGCACTTAGTGCGAAGTAGTTAATTTGAAATCGGTCTCAAATTTTAAAATATTGACAAACTAATTTAATCCCATATCAAAAACTATTAACCGAAAATCATTTTTATGTATTCACAGAATTCTCATACATATCGTATTTAATACAAAAACCTTTTAACACTTGTCAAAACAGAATATTCTCGCACAAAACTTCCAGTACCTACTAAACGTACCGTTCTAGCTGGTTTGAGTTGACGTAAGCATTAGGTTTCCCATCATATTATAACCTTTGGCCCGCTGTAGTAATACGATTACTTACATCACGAATCCATTAATCTAATGGTCTTCCTTAAACAGAAATAAGGGGCTTCACACACAGCCGAAATTTCAGCAAGCGATTATGCGATTTCGTTCATATTAAATGTTTTAGTAGTGAACTGTGAATGAGAAATGAAATTGGGTAATTAATTTAATAATAAAATACTGTTTAAGACACCTATCAAGACAGCTTACTACCTCCCCATGGACTGAAACAGTGAAACAAGCGAGACGTGTCGCCAACGTGATGACAAATTATTTTCAGCATAGCAAATTGAATAAAGCCTTATTTTTATGGATTTCGAGATATTTATTTCAATTGAGTATTTTATTATTTTTTTGTATGTCATCCACTTGCTCTAAAAATGTAATTAAGGACATTGAAAGAAACGTATCTGAAATGTAAATTATTTATCAATATTAATTATATGTTTAACCTATTCATATGTATATTGTATGAACTGTTTTATTACAAAGTTCCAAGACCGGGGCGTAACCTTATTATAGAATTAGTAGATCCAGAACGTAATCAGCCATACGTTTGCAAAAATTAATCCAAACAGATAAACGACTAAGATAAGGAATCGCCAAATCGCATCGTGTGTAAAAACCCTTACGACGACATGCCTCCTCACATTGTTATTGCTAATTTTGATAATCGACGAACCACCGAGTGTCCGTTTCACCAATCAGTCATGCAGCTTTCACCCTAATTGCCCATTTATTAAACAGATACTAACTCAATACATTATAACGGTTTATGTAACAGTTAACAATTGGTTACAGCGTAATTATCCTCGATGGTGGTTAAGTGAAACTGATTTGATGGATCCAGTTAAACCAGACACTTAACCGAAATGCGATTAATCTATGGTTACTAGCTATTGTTAACTTTCGATTACGTTTGGTTTCATAGCATGTTACATATTCTAATTTATTACAAATCGTCGTATATATTTTTTTCGGATTGAATATATGAAAGACGTTCTGTATTTGTTGACTGGTCCTTTAGTTTTTAATATATTGACTGAGCGAGCGGTTATAAGCTCAATTCACACCAGAAGATTTACTTAGGATCTGAGTGCGAGTGATTGCTTTGTTTTTAAGCGATTAATGATTAGTAGATTAGTTGTAATCGATATAATTATCGATCAAGTGTATTGTAATGTATATAGATTTATATATACATACATATACTATTATATCCGTCAAATCTACATGTACATAAGTAATCTGATGCCCGTGTGTCAGTTTTTCAAGTGATTACAATTTATTACAAGTGTCAGGTCGTTCAGTTCTATCCCGCTATTAATATTAATTTGTTTGTAGACCGCAACAGCACGAGTTTAGACACCGAGATCTAACGAAAATACTTTCATGCGGTCTACACCACGAGCGGTTAATAGGAAACTTTAAGCTAAAATATGTTTATCGAACACACTTCAAACATCAAGCGAAAACAAATATAATGCTCTGTAGCTATAATGTGTAGGATTTACAAGATCACAAACATAATGAAAACCAGATAAATTACTCTTATCCCGTTTTCATTGTTTTATCCGTGTTTATGTGAGTTTAATATGCTATCAAGGTCGTATTGACTCAAGTTTATGAACGTCGTTTTCAAGAACGTGATCAAAGGCGTAATCTGTGTTCTCTCGTGTTCCTTATAGAAAATAACTCAATTTTTGCGGAATAAGCGGGCGGACAAGCGTAAAATGAACTCGCATTTATGGGTTCTGTATAGTATTTAAATACATATATTGATTGTATTTTAAAACATTTTTGTAAATTCTATTCGTTTTCTCTGTATTAAACTGGTGTCACTATGCTACTATAAGTTTTTTGACTTCAACATTTCTCTTCTGCCACTCGCTCACGACTTCCTTACGAGATTTTCCTTCGTAAGAAATTCAAAGATACTGAGAGTAGATATCGATGTTTGAGGGAGTTATTCTGTCAGTTCATAATTTTGATATGACTATCGTACATTTAAATTGCAAATAATCCACAATCTACGGTTAATGCACAATACGGTTAAAAATAAATATTGCCTTAATAACATTAATTTCTTAAATACGTACCTTTAACTTACGTAAGTAACCGTGCTATCCTCCAGTTTTTGTTTCGACTCTAATTGATTATTTGCCTAAATTAGTCTGGCAGTCATGAACACAGACGCTGAGTACATGATGAGTCACATTACTTAAGTATTTATGCGTTACGTAAGTAGTTCTATGGCCTAATCAAACAATGCTCTGATTCTCGGGCGCCTTCACGGCACCCTGCACATTCCCTTGACTTTGATAGGATGATATCCAATTCCCTCGGCGGTACGCAGCCGACCTTCCTAGCTTTGAGCAAGGCCGTCACTCAACCACCGACCTGACTCATGATATGAGATGATAACGTGTTAGAGTAGACAAAAAATGACTCATGGTTATTATTTATTATTATTTTCTTATGATAAATCCGTTATGAGGCAGGCAGAGGGTGTCAAGTGCCAATATCTCTATACTATTCTCAAAGACCTGACTAGCTTCTTTCCTGTCATTATACTCAGTTATAAAATGTCTTAATCCTTTTATAAGTGTAATATTACCTATAGCAAAAATGCTGGACGCAGCTACTCGTATATCGTTTCCGTAAGAAAACTATTTAATTGAACTGTTCAGTCAACCTCAGTTGTAACAACGACTGTTAGAATAACTATTTATAAAAATTTTGTCAATGTATACTTTTCTACTTCCAGCCCTCTGCAACGACGACCCCAACGGTAACGTGCCGCTCGGCAAATCCTGCAACCGCTACTGGCAGTGTCAGGGAGGATATCCTCGTCTCCAGCGCTGCCCCGCCATGTTGGTGTTCGACAGACGATCGCTGAGGTGCGTGGTGCCTCCTACAGAGGACTGCGACGTGCCCACTACCACCCCGCCACCCCCAGAAGAAGAACCTCAGGATTTGAGACCAGTGAGTAAAATTATTATTACACACATTTTGCACAACTTGAAAATTAAAAATGGTTAAATTGAATTGTTTTTATAAATCCTTGCTTTTTCAGATGCTAAAATGGCAACTTGCGTAATTTCTACCTCCTTAGCATGACATAATGAACATATTAACTTAGATAAAACCAATAAATTGATACACGTCATTGACCATCTCGACATAATCCGAATTTCAAAGTAGGATAACTTGTAGCAAATAGAATACCGCATGCGGTCTCCAATTCTCGAACCATTACAGAAATTAGAGCGCATGAATCGAACGTCCAAAATTTGTCTGCCCGATTGAATCCTCGATGACCCACTTTTACCGTTCGAATGGTTCAGAAAATTACATTAGGAATTTCAGAACTTTACGGCTTCCTTAGATAACGGCTTATTTCTTGTATTGGGATATTGTTAGGTAACATCACTTGATACACGATCCACTTCATATATTTCTATCACGACAGACTTATGAAATAATCACAAAAACTCATTCGTCCGACTCAATCCGCGACGACTCACTTTTATTATCGACTGAGGCTGAAAATCCAATTTTCCTCGTATAAATCCACTCGTTTGAAACGGCCATCAATATAGGACTTTTGTAGTTATTCCTTTTCGCAATTTGAAATTCGGCGGGAAATATCGCAAATGGAACAATCAATTTTGTAACAAGAAAAACGAATAATTATTAAAAGTTAAAAATCAATTAATTAGAAAATAATAATTGTCATATGTATAAATTGTCTTATTTTTTTAAACATGATTTCAGCAACAAAAAAGACCAGCCAATGAATACCAAGATCAACATCAAGGTCGTCAACGACAGAGAGGCAACTAAGAGAACTAATAATCGCATCCATCAACAGTTATCGTAAATATCATTAATCATCAATTACTCAATCATAAAAGACTTTTCATCATCAAAATCTTTTCCTTTTTTTAATAAATCATTATCAAATCATAATATCGTAACTGGCAAATTTTAATCATAGTAAATTAAAAAAAATATAGTACATTGTTGACCCATTCATAATCCCTTTTTCTATTAAATTACGAATACCTTGTTTTGTTTATGAACAATGTCATTTTATCTATAAAGAAAACTATTTAAGTATATACCACAATCTAATAATTATATATTTCGTATCAAAAAAAAAATTCACAAAGACGAGCGGGCATTGCTTTAATAATTATTTTTTAATTTCATATTTTATTGTATGTTAGATCGTTTCCTCCCACCACACGCCTATCCCAAAATCATTTACTGTAGGAAACTATTCAACTTCTCTAACATTATTTTAATGTAGTCATATCATTACACATTTAAGAGTATGTTTAAGTGTATAAATTTCGTTCATAGTATTCTCATCAAAGAAATACTCACAATCAGTAGGACAATCGACGAAGTCCCTTGTAAAATATATTGGCGTAGTCAGTAGCTTAGATTTAAGTCTATATTTTGCTATGTTTAAGTTAATAAAACATATTATGTAATGTGGTCTTTTATTTATTATCCCTTCTATTAACTAGGGAAGAAAAACTAAATTTGCCTCAACTAGATACTATGACTTTATAAAAATACTAATGACATCACTTTTCATCCTCTAATCTCATTCTTAAATAATTTACTAATTCTAATTGCCATACACCGGACACATACAGATTCACTACTAGGACTTTTAAATTAGAAAAATCCGATAGTACCTGACCCGGGATTTAAACCCAGGACCCACCGATCGGCAGTCGCACTTGCAACCGCTCGAGCAACGAAGCAGTCAATGATGTTATGAGTATTCATAATATAATTTTGACCTAACTATTCTATGCAAATAGTTTCTCATTTAAATGGACGTACATACATACATTCAAAATGTTTATCATCAAAGCCTTAATGCCATACCACTGAACCATACTAATTTTTGATTAGATGGTCGTGTATGAAATAGTTATCAGGTACATGTATAGGTACGTATATATCTATAATTAATCAACATATACTTTGAATACGCCAATCACGAATCATTATTGTATAATTTAACCTATTAGTTCTATTATTCTACCAATTTTATTCACCGATTATCTTTTCGTCTCAAAAATCCAATTGCAAACACAGGATCTAGTTGCTAACACAAGTAATTACACGAAAGAGACATAATTCGTTTTAATTTCATTCCGTTCAGAGCGGAAGAGTGAACTTTATGATCAACGACATTTTTAAAAGTTTTATTCGAAACTTCTATCACGAACCTTTTAGCACCCGGCAGAGCTTTTCACACATTGCGAAAGATTCATCCTATAATTTTGACACCTGTCCAGTCAGGATTGAACAAATTCCATATACTTCGAAAAACTTGGAACTGAGTTTTCTTTGAACGTAATTGCCAGTGTATATAAAGATTATGCTATATATAAATATAACTTCAATGTTTTTAAAACACGTGCCACCTCATAAAATTTGGAATATAGGTAGATACATATTGGTGAATAACAGCTTCAAATTTAAATTACTGTAGGTACTATCAAAGCCTAAAACTAATATAACTTAATTTTAACATAACACAGTTTTGTAGTTCTTATCTCTTTACTAGGTCCACATAGGAACTAGACATCCGATATCTAAAACACTAAAGGAACTTTAACAATATAAAAAAAAATGTCTGAGTTCTACAGGTGTTTGTACGGATTAGTGAAAAATTAACACGAGTGTTTCCTCAAAGT
>DWME01008046.1:0-12062 GCA_018244795.1 Parelbella ahira ahira
CCACACCCCCCCCCCAAAAACCCAAAACAAATAAAAAAAAAATTTATTTTTGATGTGTGAAAAAAAAAAAAAAAGAGGGGGGGGGGGGGGGGGGGGGGGGGGGGGGGGGGCGGCGGCAGAGGATTCAAATGAAATAATGTACACAACTTTTTGCAATAAATTTCTCCATGACAGGAGACAAAGGGCATATTCATTCATATCCACTTTACCTAATAATATGCAAATTGTGAAAGCTTTACACTTCTGCATCAGTCAGGATCTCATCTATTAAGGATTAAAGCTAGGTAGTTACAAATAATTACTCACTTTGCATGAAGATAGGTCAAAATAAGCCTTGGAATCTTGAACAACGTTATCAAGAAAGACCCTTTAGCAACTGATCCCAGGTGGTATTTCAGTAGCTTTCCAATAGAATAGAGAACTGGTGAGGAGTCGGCGTGGGAACCTCTGAAAAACAAAAACAAAACAAAAAACTCTGACAAAACTAGTACTCAACTTGATTATATTGGATATACTTCACTTTCTTAAATCAAGAAATAATTAATACAGTTTTAAGCACCTAACATTGAATACAACATTTTAAAACATCGAATAGCGTTAGAACAATGTATGTAACTATTATTTGTTAGTATCTATACATATACTTTACTATAATTATAAAAGAAGAGGTAATGAATTGTAACTAAATTTAAATAAACAGAAGAAGTGGAGCAACTTTGAGAACACCATGTTTAAATTTTTTTTTTACTAAATACAAAAACAATACATGTTTATTATATACATGGTGCTTCAATAAGTAAGTACCAAATTAAATATAACTACTTTTTACGTATGAATAATCAAGTTTATAATCAACAATTCCATACTATGTAGTTACAGTTCTATTAAATGTTAGCTTACAAACAACAGCTTCTCTGAGTCATGTCACTTTACAATAGGACAGTCATTAGATGACACAATATAAGTCCATTTCTATTTTTATTCTGCAATAACAAATGAAAGGTCAGTGCAATGTGTATACATATTAGTTACAATTCGTGGTTGGTATTTCTTAGTAGTGAAAATAAATGATTAGATTTAGTGTATGATCTGCCTAAAGTATTAAAAATATATATAAACATCACATTATGGCTTTTGTTTACGTATTTTGAATAGATTGCCTGCACAATTTAAAATATCATTTGAGTTTTATTAACAAGCAACTACCAAACATAGATCAGTCCATGCATCTCATACTTTTATGTATGTAATTGCAATAATATGAGTCAACTGTTGGTAAATGTATTTGAGTCACTTAAAATTCTCTTACAACAGTTAACAATTATAGAGATGTGCATGAAGTCGTAAGATATTTCATATTACTAGATTTTTCATATTAATAGTAGTCATATTAGGTACTAGTACAAAATATAAAAAATAAATATTCACCTAAAGTACCAATGAGACACAGCACCTGCGATGGTCATTTGCTGACAACCAAGAATGAATTCACTGCCCCACACAAGGCAGATGAGGCAAATCCACCACATGCTCTTCACCCACATTGGGTCAAACTCAATGTAATCTTGAGGAAATCCTAAGTAATAACCAAAAATCAACTTAATTTAATATTAACGATACTGTCCCATACTAATGAAATAAAATTTTCCATTAAGATAAGTTATAATTAAATAGATGATAAAACATGTAACTGCTGGTATATATTTGAATACTTACTTTTGAAACTGGCGTTTCTGTCCAAATTTTGTGCATTGACTGCAGCATTATCCACATCATAGGGCATCGGAGTACCATTTACGAAAAAGTTGGTTTTGTATGGTATGCCCGGATAGTTTGCAGTCGCGAGACATACCTAAAATAGCAAAAAATATACTCTAAATTAATTCATTTAATAGTTTGTTCTGATGGTTTTCTCTCACAATCCCCATAGTTGTGAATATTTGATATAGACAAAAGCTTCAAAGTTAGACAAGATCTATCTTGATAACTTGTATTAAGCCAAATACATATTAAACCTGTTTTAATCTAACTTGTTACTGATGATTCACAAAATGTATCACTCGGCTAATGTTTATCTAACTCATACTCCATTTAATTAGTTATTAAATTATTTAATTGACAAATATAAACTAACCAATTATGGTGAATTATGTCCTACATTACACTGCTAAAATTAGAATAGGTTATGTATCCTAAAAGTTTATTTTGTTAATTTAATATTTAACTATTTACATAATCATAGTATCCAGGACATCATGATACCATTTTTTGGGAATTATGTTAGAATAGGTAGAGGAATATGTACACAGTTGTTATACCAAATGTCCTTTGCCTGCTGTCCTATTACCAATCAATGTTAACTTTATAACAGCTAATATAGACACAAGTTCTATTCTCTTGTAACTGTTGGAAAATGACAAAAAATTTCCTCAATTCTCTTATTACTTTATAATATAAACCCCACTGAAATTTATCTGATATCAACACTTACCACCACAAGTGACCAAAATGTAAAGAATAATATGAGGAAGACAAAGGTAATTATGGGCTGCAAGAACAGTGCCGGAATGGACCCAAGACAGTGTGCAGTTTCCTTGAACAAAGCTGCCAGAAATGAAACTCTTGAACGCATCACCCACACCAAAAGTAGCAAGATCACCTGAAAGCATTTTTAATATTTTAAATGCCTTATTTACAAGTTCTGTCATTGAATTTATTTAAGCAGAATAAATATATTAAGATTACTTACAGTTATAATTGTAGCAATTATTGAATACCACAGAAAAGCTTTTTCGTTTTTCAGTGATTCCTGAAACAATTTAAGAGATTTAACTATTCATCACACTATTGTTAATATTTGCTGTCGTCAATAAGCACTGAGTTCACTAATGCACATACTATAAATCACATATTGCACATATCATAAATCACATATCTAAAACTTTAGAGAACTGTACAAATCACAAGGTTTCATCCAACTAAGCAACATGTTTTGAACAGGTTGTTAAAAATGTAATCAGGACTGAATATCATAACTTTGTTTAGTTTATTAGAGTTTATACTATACTTAGTACTGTTTTAAAATACAAAATATCAAAACAATAGCATTTTCTGAAGCAGTGTAAAAATAATAAGGCATACTAACAGCCAGGAAAGCAGCATCTGCGAAACTTCTTTGCTTAGTTCTCAACTCATGGTAAGTATACCACAGCAAAGCGGTGCCAGCCACACTGGCAATAGACACAATGATCATAAATATCCAGGAGACCAGAGTTGCCAACAAGTGCAGGATTGACACCATGATCAATGAACAGACTGCAAATAAAAAAAAAAGTAACATTACGCCTGTAATCCCCAAAGGGGTAGGCAGAGCCCACATTTCACCACTTACATTGGACTGTCTCATGAAATAGGTGAAAATCCCATGGAATAGGTGGTGAGCTTATTGCCATACACCGGGCACTATTTCAGACTCCGAGTCACTACTAGAAATTCTAAATTAGAAAATCTAATAGCACCCGACCCGGGATTTGAACCCGCTACCTCCCGATCAGCAGTCTCACTTGCAACCGCTTGACTAATGAGGTCAAATAAAATGAAAAGATTAAATTGCTAGAATCAATCTGCCAGCTTACACTATTTAAATGATGATTAGAAAATTGGTTTAGTGTAGAAGTCATAACATAATTGATCTGAATGCAAACATAAAGATTGTTGACACAAATTTCTTATATGCAGATTGCAAACAATAAATAAATGTCATACTTACTGAATGCAATTATAACACAAATAATCATCTCTTTCCATGATGAGTACAAATCAGACAACATTTGTTCTATAGTATCCCAACTGTTCAGTAAGTCATAGAAGTCTGTGAACACTTTCTGGGCGAGATCTTTGGCAGACTTGGGGAAGCACCGGTTTAGAAGAGGGAAGGTGTCGTGGACGGGAAGTGTGGGACATGGACCATAGAACTTATGGAGATCGCTAGTTACATTATTCAAATTCACATTATTCAAATTGAAGTCATATCTGCATAAATTAGATCCAGTATCTTTATAAAAGCTTTGTATATCAGAGAGAGATTCCAATTTCTTATTCGGGCATTGTTTCACACAAATCTTCAGCGACCTACGCAGCTCCTTTACGTCCATGAAGAAAAGATAACTCTTGTCAACTGTACTGATACCGGCCAGTGGAAAGTTTATTAATTTCGGATTACTTTTAACTCCGCAAGTATTGCCAAATGAATCGTATCCATTTATAAGTCTTTGTGGATTTCCATATACAAATGATATCGCCGCAACAATAATCTGAAATGAAAATATATGAGAGCCGTTGATTAGAAAACTGCGTTATTTCACCAATAAATATTACAATGTTATAAATATCGTTTGATCATCAGGTAGAAAGTTCCCACGTACCATTAAAATCCAAAATAGAATGTAAATAATAAGCCACAAGACGTCGGTGCAACCTTTTCGAGGGGTTTCATTTTGAGGTGATATTTCACTTTGTGTACAACCCATTGTTTATATTTTTAATTTTTTGTATTGTTTAGTAACCGTGAACTCATTAAATTAAATAAAAGGCGCGGCACATTGTCTCATCTTCTGTGATGTAGTCATCTAGCTTCATATATTCTAATGTTTTGACGCCCACATCTCATTATTGCCAGATTACTATATCTAGCTTGTTATATTTGTCTATGCCTAATCTGTTTTATTACATAACACAATTCTGAAATTTTTGATAAAAAATAATACAAGTAAATCTCAGTCCAATTCATAAAAAAAGCTTCGGTGTTAGAACTTAGATTGAAAATATTTATAGACTGTTCTTCAAAGACCTCAAATTTTATATATACATAAATATTAGAAATTCTAATAATCGCAATATAACAAAATTATAGGGTAAAGTAGGTTTGTTGACTAGCGGTGATGGTGGTATTGATTTAAATAATTGGTAATCGTAACATATTATTAATACAAACTGAATATTTAATTAATATAATTTAATTGGAGAAGCTTTAATTGTAGTATCGAGACAGATTAATAGATAATAAATCGGAGTTAGCGAGATAGATGGCCTTATTTTTGGCGTAATATGTTATGGGCAAATTGTTATGAATTATTATTCTGTGCGTCAGATATATTTATACTTTGATGACATTTTATAGGTTGTACGTTGTACCTACCCATTGAAAGTAATGTTGAAATTTATTTGGGAAAAGTCTAAACATTACCTTACTTTTTAGGATTCATTTAAATTAATAGTCATGAATTTGAAGTCAATACTCAATGTGAAACACGATTTGTTTGGACTAATATTTAACAGACATTTAAACAATAATGCGGCTAGTATAACAAAAATTCACAGACAAGTCTATACTAGAACATATCCAACCAAAGTAATACTATCAAATGGAGCCTCCATCAATATCAGATATCACGAACCTAGAAAAATTATAAAGGTATAGTACAACTATAGAAATATAAACGTTAAAAATTTTGTATGTCACGACAGTGTTAATGATGCCATTTTTTTACCATTTTTTTAAATTAATTGAAGGCTTTTCTTTTCAAGAAAACAATGTTTTTGTAATATATCAATGGTTACCGTACATTTTATAATAAAAAACATAATTACAGTTGCCTTTGGACCTGTCAGAACTGCCTGAGGATAAAAGAAAGAGCGTATTAGAAAAACGAAAACCCAGACGTAAGGTGAAGGTTGTTGAATCTGTCGAAGACAATTATAATGCAAAGAAGTATTTGAAATATCTCAAAAAATGAAAGGAGTGAAACTTACAGTTAATTGTTAGGTGATGTCGAAATTTAAAATAAATAATATGTAGTATATATTTTTTTTTTTATTATACTAACTGCTAGAAATTTAGGAATTAGACAGAAATATTTACAATAGCTCTCAGCCTTGGAATTCTAATTCAGCGAGCTAATAAACAGTTCATAAAGTTATGATACCATAAGAATAATATAAACTGCCGCGTTGATTGAGTAGTCACAAGCATGATTGCCGATCGGGAGCTCCTGGTTACAAACCCCAGGTCAGGTATTATTGGATTTTTCTAATTTAGAATTTCTAGTAGTGACTTGGAGTCTGGATCTGTGCCTGGTGCATGGTATTACACTCACCACCGAATCCATGGGATGTAGATGTAACTGGAGAAACATGGGAGCGTACTATATTCCTCTACCTACCTCTTAAGGGTTTACAGATGTAATGTTGTGTTACAATAAAAAAATATCATTGCTGACATCAGTACATTTAAATCTGAGATTATTATACAAGAATATACTCTGAAGTCAGGTCAAAATGTCAAGTTTTGAAAATCACAGAAGCAATGAATCTGGGACACTGGGAGCAAAAAATAAGTCTCATTGAAGCATCAAAACAACATATATAATGAAAATAGAACTTAACAGTAAAACTAACACTATCTATACATAAATTAATGACACTGCTATGCTATAATACAAAATATATTGACTATATACAACATAATTTTTCTAAAATGTATACTAAAACATATGTCAAAGCTTTCACAAATACTCGACATGAGATACAGTTTGCTTATTTTGCAAGTTTTTTTTATATGCTAAAAGATTCTCCACAACCACATGTTCCCTTGATGTTAGGATTATTAAAAACAAATTCAGCTGATAGTTTGTCTTCAACAAAATCCATTTCAGTTCCTGAAAATATTTTTTTAATTATTACTATATATAATTTATAATAATTTCACTGGGTTATTTGAGGTGTAGGCCTCTGCCTACTGACTTTGGCTCTCTAGCTCTAAGCGCCAAATATTTCTACAATTACAGGTCTGATATGTTTCTTCTACATCGATCACTTTCCTTATATACAAAGTTACATAACATCACACTTGTAATCCCCAAAGGAGTAGGTAGAGGGGCATATTACACCCCCACATTTCACCAGTTATGTTTAAGTCCAACGGAATAGGTGGTGAGCCTATTGCCATACACCGGGCACTAATCCAGCCTCAGAGTCACTATTAGAAATTCTAAATTAGAAAAATCCAATAGTAACTGACCCGGGGTTTGAACTCAGGACCTCCCGATCAGCAGTCATGTTATATATACAAAGTTATTAAGTTACAATTAGATTGAGTCAAACAAATACATATGAATTAAAGTTATATGAACTTCATTCATTACATAGTATAAGTTAGAGTATAAAACCTAATTGATTGTGGGCAAAGAACCTCTTAACTGACTGAGATAAGCTAATAATGTAAAACTTACATTTTTATAACTTAGACTTGTTAGTCTTGAATCAAAGTTAGTGATACCATGTAATAGAAACAATAAGAAAACATGGGCTAATTACCTACAAATTCACATATCAGTAACTTCATACATGTCTCTATGTATAGAGTCAATTTGATTTAGAATTTAATCAATCAAGTATCTGTCTAGTGATTATTTATGAGAGTTTAAAAAGAACATGGTAATTAATTAAATGGAGAAATTCACTTTGTTCACTTTTATAAAGTGTAATCAGTTAAAGTGTACTCAATTCACTTTGTTAAAGTGTTACAACACTATTTTGGTATTATATCTCACATGGCTCTGATGTACATTTTAATTAAAAATTCATTAGGGTTTGACTATGCTTACTGTCATTTACTGGTTTGTATTAAAATATTTCGGTTGTCTCAATCCTGACATCAGTTGGACCACCTGGCCATGTCTATAATCCATATTCAAAATTCTATCCTGCGGGATCATGTTCCATCAAAGCTACAAGCCCTCAAGTTATGTGTACCTTTTGATAATTTCGTGGAGGCATATAGACTATTCCTAGCTGCAGTTTTTAAACAGGGGCTTGACCTCAATTCGTTCTTCACTTCTATTAGGCTTCTTCAACTCACTTTAAATTGTCTGAGCTGACAGAACCAATACAAAAAACATTAAATGGCTTCTCAAAAAATTTACCTAAAATGAGCTTTCTTAAAGATGTTTCTATTTATATCTAAGCTAAAAAATACAAACCTAATAATGTCAACTGAGCTTTTTTGTCAATTATTATAGTTACGCCATCTTGCTTCACTTCTTCATCGAGCTTGCCTTTATCTTTAGCGTAGTCTAAAGTATAAGAAAGACCGTTGCAGCCTCTCTGTCGAACACCAACTTTTAAACCAATGAATCCTTTGGCTTCTTCTTTCGCCATAATTTCTTTGACTTTCTTTACCGCGGAAGGTGTTAAAACTAGTGCGGCTCTAGATGGAAGAACACGCTTCTTTACCGCTCTTACGGTAGCACTTGCAATTGTTTTGGTAGCCATCTAAAAAGTATATAAAAATAAGACCTTGACGACTTAAATTTTCTAATTACATTTTCGTGTCAGCCGTCCTTTAAAACTTGCCTTTGTAGCCTTTAATTGTTATAATGTATTATTCTGTAAATTGCAATTTTTATTAGGACGCAATGTCCTTAGTATATATAGGATTCTATTCTTTTATGAAAATATTTCTAAGTCATATTGGTACTCAATTTACGAATCTTGAAACGTCAAAATGTGACACTATTACGTTCTGAAAAAATTTGGCACGTTATTAATGACATTGACATCTAACATTTTTTAATCAGTAGGGACAATGGGGTTTGCGTACAAATTATTGAAAATTATTGGATTGAAAATGAGATGAAATGTTATTATATACCCTTAAAAGATCTAATTTCGTGTAATGTTCCTATATTTTATAAATCTGAAATTGTTGTCATAGTCAGTAATTTTATTCCAAGATTTTATTTACTTTTAGCCTGAACAAATCAAAACTTAAATCTTAAAACAAGAACTACTTAAAAAAAGTAACTTTGAAAGTAATGACACGTCAGGGAACTCCGTGCTCGTGTTCTTCTCTGTTAATGATTTTTTAACTCGTATAATGTATTAAATTTAGTAGAAATGGGTGGACAGAAGTTTGAGTATGACGAGAGTGGATCTACATTCTTTTATTTTGTTCTTTCCTTTCTTGCTTTGATACTAGTTCCAGCTACATTTTATTATTGGCCAAGGAAACGAAAAGAAGGTAAGATTTACAAAATTACCAATGTAATAAGTAACTATTATATTTTTAAAAGAATGAGTAAGATCTAACTAAAAGGTACTACCTGTTACAAATATTGAACATGATCCGCGTGTAGTAACAACAGCATTAGACGACCCTATTTAGATTTACAGTTATGTTGACTAATTGATTGTGTTTGCCTATGTCACTGAGCTGTAAATTAAAAATTCGTCGCCGTGTAACTGAATCACTTTGTAGCGAGTAACATTTTGGACAAGTTTTTTTCTCTTACAGATCCAGCAAAGTTAGCAGAATCATGTCACTGTCCAAATTGCTTGAAGAAACGAATTATTATCGAACAGTCACAGCCCTACAAAACTCTCAAAAATGCATTTATTATGTTAGCAATAATATCTGGATGGGTGCTGCTTGGGTTCCTAGCTATGAAAGTGTCTCAGTTTGATTACGAAATGTCTAATTTTGATCCATATGACATACTTGGATTGCCTCCTGGTGCTACTCAGGCAGAAATAAAGAAGTCTTATCGTAAGCAATCCTTGATACTCCATCCTGACAAAGAGACTGGAGATGAAAAAGCCTTTATGAGGTTAACAAAAGCTTATCAGGTATTTTTTTAAAATAATATTCATAGTTTCTCAGATGTAAAAAATTAA
Source organism: Parelbella ahira ahira (assembly GCA_018244795.1). Lineage (NCBI taxonomy): Eukaryota > Metazoa > Arthropoda > Insecta > Lepidoptera > Hesperiidae > Parelbella > Parelbella ahira. Next base: position 9,733 of record DWME01008046.1, read on the forward strand.
CTTTTTGTCTCAATATTTATTGTGGCAAACCCTTTTTAGTTAGACTATAGATCTACAATAATGGGTTGGTACAATCTAAAACTTATTTAACATTAAACCATATAATCCGATACATGTGAATACACTATACTGCCCTCCTATAGATAGAAATCCTTAAGTCAATCTTGTGATCACCCAAAAGTTTTAATTGTTATTATCTAAAGATTGTAAAATGGATTAAAAGCCTAACTTAATGTTGAAACATAAATTTTCACCTTGTGTCACCAGCTTTTAAGTGGTGCTCTTTTTACTGTTTCTTGAAATAATCTCGTGGATGTAGGTTTATGGAAATACTTAAGAACAGAGTTTATTTCATATTTACTATGTATTGTTATTATCAGTAATATATTGTGACATCACCTCAAAGGGTAGGTAGGTAGTTAGTCTGTGTATATTATAAAAGTGTGTAGGGTATGTGGATAGATGTAAAGACTGCCACAAGTTCAGTTAAAAATATTGTTATTTGATGTTCAATATTTCCAAATTTAATGAATGACTTAGGTTTATTAAATATATGTATAAGAGTAAATACGAATATTTAATAGTTTTGTTAGAGATTTATGCACATTGAGTAAATAAATAAATGTTTTTTTTTTATTTTAGGCTCTCACAGATGATGAAGCCAGGAGAAATTGGGAGAAATATGGCAACCCAGACGGTCCAGGTGCTATGAGCTTTGGTATTGCGCTGCCCAGCTGGATAGTTGAGAAGGAGAACAGTGTGTGGGTGCTGGGACTGTATGCATTAGTGTTTATGGTTGCACTACCAACTGCTGTGAGTAATACTTCAGACTATTTAATATAATTGGTTATTTGCATAAATACATAAATCATTAAAACTTGCTATGTAATGTTACCTATCACTAATGTAGATTGAAACCATAATTAGAAATGTGACAGATAAAAGTAATTACCCATGTAAAAAAATATGTATAATATATCATTAATAAAGTTTTCCTTTTGTCTTTGTCATGGGTTAATTATAAAGGAAAATACTGTGAAGAAACTTATACACTATAAAGTTCTGTTTAATGTTTTTAAGGGGTATGAAATCTACCCAAAATGTGTAACCATTGGTGTAATTTACTACCTTAAATCTCTTTAAGTGATGTGATATATATCCAATATTAAAAGTATGTATATGTAGAATGATGATTATACATACAAAATGCTGTTCAGGAATACATTTAGATAAATTTGGCAAACAATATTGATAAAGAATGTTGTTATCTACAATTAATTTTTTGTATTGTCACTATTGCCATAGTAGTCACAAAATTGGCCGTTCGTTGTTTGCTAGTGACTAACACTGTATTACATAGTGTATACTCACATGTAAAATATAGAGGAAACAGTCCATTTATCAGTATAATCTGGCCTTTAAAAAGCAGTGAATCTAATAAATGAGCTCTTGAATGACAGAATGGATAAAAGAAGTTAGGTATCTTTGCACTTGAAACAAAAGGATGGAAATATAAAGAACTGTATACAAATGTCTAATTACAAAGTTTTTTTTAATTTCAGGTTGGTACGTGGTGGTATCGTTCAATACGTTTTTCAGGAGAACAAGTCCTACTGGACACAACACAGATGTATTTTTATTTTTGTCATAAAACACCTTCGATGCCTCTGAAGCGAGCTCTTATGATACTGGCGGCATCCTGCGAGTTTGATAAGAGACATAACTCAGAAATTGTAGAAAGAATTACAGACAATGAAGAAGTTCCTATGGTGAGTATTATTTTTTTTACTTTAAGTTCCTATTTTTTTAAAACCTTTTTTTTTCATTTAACGTTCTTTCAAATTCATTAAAGTTAAAGTTTTTTCAAATTCGTTAAAGTTTCAAAAGAATTCTGAATGAAGAAGTAGCAGGTCTGTAAGGATAGGGTATTTAGCATTTCATGTACTCTACTTATCCTCTAAGAGTCATAATTTCTTATATTCAGCGCCTATTTTTGAATTTCCACATTATTATTTGGGGAGTATACTCATGAAGTGATAATACAATTATTATCATTGTCATAATTATAAAAATTTACAGGAACGACGGCCTTGTGAGTAATTCCGCCTATTATGAGCGAACTATTGTTTACACAAATGTTCACATATAACTCATGTTTTGAACTTGAATTTTGTTAGTTTAGAATCATAAACAATATTAAAAGTTTAAAACGTAACATCGCGCCTGTAAACCCTGAAGGGATAGGCAGAGGAGTGTGGTACACTTCCACGTTTCACCAGTTACGTTTAAGTCCCATGAAATAGGTGGTGAGCCTATTGCCATACACCGGG
>DWME01008047.1:0-12062 GCA_018244795.1 Parelbella ahira ahira
CAGCGTGATGTTATATAGCCTAAAGCCTTCCTCGATAAATGGTCTATTCAACACAAAAAGAATTTTTCAATTCGAACTAGTAGTTCCTGAGAATAGCGCGTTCAAACAAAAAAAACAAACTCTTCAGCTTTATAATATTAGTATAGATTTCTTAACTGGTAAATATAAAAAAATAGGGTGGTAAAATCAAAATAACTACTTAAGCGGTACGCAAAGGGAGGTCACAAAAAATTTTGTTTACGGATGAGAAAATGTTTGCAATTAGGCAATATTTTAACAAACAAAATGACCGTATTTATGCTGAAAGCTCTAAAGAAGCTCCCGAATTAGTCAACAGAGTACAATGCGGGCCTTATCCGACTTCAGTGATGATTTGGTGAGGTGTTAGCTCTGAAGGACTGACTGAGCCCTATTTTTGTGAAAAGGGTATCAAAACATCGGCACAAGTGTATCGAGATACCATTTTTGAGAAGGTAGTTAAACCCCTTAACAACACCATGTTCAATAACCAAGAATCGTCCTTTCAGCAAGACTCGGCGCCGGGTCATAAAGCTCGATCCACTCAATCTTGGTTAGAAACGAACGTTTCGGACTTCAACAGAGCTGAAGACTGGCCGTCATCTAGTCCTGATCTTAATCCATTGGAATTATGATTAATGGTCAGTTTTAAAGAGTAAAGGTTACTCTATACACCATGATAATTTGAAGTCCCTAAAACAATCCATACGATTGGCAGTGACAAATTTTCCTATAGAAAGAGTACGTGCTGCTATTGATAACTGGCCTCAACGTTTAAAGGACTGTATTGTAGTCAATGGGGACCCCTTCGAACAAGCTTTATATATTTTTAATGGTATTATATTAATGTATTAAACTAACACACTGTAATAGTAATAAATGTCACCTACTGAAAAAAAAATGTTTCTCTTTGTCAATATTAATGGTAAGACTAAGTATTCTATGTGCTGGTAATTCCGTAAAGTTCTGAATTAAGGAGAGTGGGGAGGGCTAGGAGTTGAGACTTTAATGGCAACCGCGTAAGTGATCGCGGGTTAACTTAAAAATAAGTTAGAAAATCGTTCACACCCGCTCGACCTAATTCTATCGAATAGAATTGGTGAATAGAGCAGTGTCTAATACTTAGATATCTGTGTGTTCAATTACTGCAGTTTGTCAGTATTGTAGGTACATTTTATTTCTGAACAAACTTAGACGGTGTTCCGTCTTCATTGCGCTCGGTGGAAGTGGTTCTGAAGCGGCTATTCGCTATCAAAATCACCGTCGTACAATTACAACAGATTGCCGTTCGGTCTGTTGTTTTGTTGGAATCCGCGGAAGCATGCCCGGCCCTCGGGACCCCTAACGCCCCCGGTACCGGTTATTGGGACTTCCGAACAAGGTTCTCAACGTTTACATTATAAAAAAAATATTTTGAGACACTTGTTCCAACGGCACGGAAAAGACAAATGGACTAGTTTATTAATTTTAGTACGGTCACTTTTAGAACTCAAGCTGTCTTGAAGAAACGTTATTTATTAGCACCCCGCTATGGGATTTCTTGTATTTTTATACGAGTAGCATTATCTTTAGAATAACCTAATGTAGCAAGCATTGATCGAAGCGTCAACTGACCCTAAAATATACATATGTAGCTTGTGAACATCCGAGAGAACTCATTAAATTGCAGCCAACAAATTGTCTATCGAAACTCAAGGCCATAACACTTGATATCTTTAATTTTTTGCTATTTGCTTTTCGATTCACTTTCTAATGACCAATGCACTTTTCTTAAGCATTCCGAGTCAGTCGTATCTTTATACTACTTCATTTAAACGTTCAAATCCTGTTCTTTGGAAAATAACTACCGTACGTCCTCTTTTTTATCATAAGACAGACTAGCGTATGGCTGCGATCCCGCCTGATGGAAAGTTCAGTTCAGTTCAGTTCAGTTCAGTTCAGTATCATTAATTACTACTGATAACGAATATTTCTACTTCATTTCATGCTAATTGCGTCAGTATCGCGCTCTTTTTTACTGTGTGCTTTTGGAAACTCTCCAAACGACAAGGGCGAACATCTGCGGCCCGCTTCTATAATTTGGCAGATGCATGTAATCGTCTACTGATTGTAGCCACTGGAAACACTATGGGGAATTGGAATTACTAATTCCAGTTGCAATTTATAGCGATGGATGCCGTCATTATGGCTTTTATGTCTATATTTGTGGATCTAATCTCAGATAACAAACAATGAGAAGATAATCTAGGGATTCATTTGTTCATAACAGAATATTTTCAAAACTGATTTATGTCAACATTTAAAATAGTAATATATTGTAATGACTTTTATCCTTGTCTGCAGATATACCATACTTGGAGCTGGCAGAGCCGGACGAGGGCTACCACGGACTAATCCGTGAGAACGAGACCCTGGTGGAGGTGACGCCGGCCATACGCGCGCGCGGCCCACTCTGCTCCTTCCTCATTCTGAACAACAAGCACCATGGAGAGGCGCCGTTCGAGGTGAGTGAGCCGTACATTCAAATACATTCAAAAAACACTACTACATCGTCAGGCTTTTTATGGCCTCCTTGTTTTCATTTAAGTTTTGTGTTAATTTTGTTTCTTGACTATAGAAATCTCTCTTGATTATTTAATTAAATGTGAATGATGAAATTTCGTTGAATAACAGACTTCGCGGTATTCTCTTAAATTTAATGCACAGCCACCAAATACAACGCGTAATATTTCATCATTCGTCAACAAACTGTAAAAGCCTACAGCGATACATCATGCTTCCATTAGCCATCCGAGAGGTGCCCATTAGCGCACAGCGGCGACTGAACACGAACGAACATTCATAAGTTATATTTCATTCGCATTTGAACCCATATCGAACGAGCAAACCTACCAAATGAACATCATGTTTTTACCTAACACGTACCGATAGAGTCAAAACATGCGGTTGTATCGATTTTTGGTTATTATTATATACATTATTACATTACAATAAATATATATATATATTCGCGTTCTACGCGGCGACTGCCGGCGCACGCTACAATGGCTATGAGTTCCCAAAAACTCGCATCGCTCGCATCGGTTTTTGGATGAACTTGGACAAAACTAAAGTAATGTTCAATGAACATGTCCTCCCGGAACCGATTGCTCTTAATCGGGTCCCTCTCGAAGTTGTGCAAGAATATGTCTACCTCGGGCAAATCTTGCAGTTCGGTAGAAACAATTTCGAGAGGGAGGCCTGCCGAAGAAAACAGCTTGGCTGGGCAGCATATAGGAAACTTTGTCGTCTTTTCGTCATCGCTACAGCCACCGTCACCGTCTTCAGTGAGTGCATCCTACCTGTCATGACCCACGGAGCCGAGACATAGACACTGACGGTGCGACTGGTCCATCGATTTAAGGTCGCTCAGAGAGGTCGGTCTATGCTCGGCGTCTCTCTGAAGGATCGCATCAGAAATGAGGCGATCTGACAGAGAACCAAAGTTATTGAAATAGCCCAAAAGATTAGCAAGCTGAAGTGACAGTGGATTGGTCACATCTTTCGCAGAACCGAAGGCCGCTGAAGCAGACGTGTTCTGGACTGGAGACCGCGACTTGGCAAACGTAGCGTAGGACGCCCTCCAGCTAGATGGAGTGACGATATACGCAAAGTGGCTAACAGTGGTTGGATGCGAAGAGCTGAAGATCGAGCTTAGTGGCGTGACATTGGTGAAGTCTATGTCCAGCAGTGGACGGGAGTAGGCTGATAATGATGATTAATTTTCTTGTGCATTAATTCTCTGCCATCAGTTCTAGCAGAGTGAAGGCATAGTTCTATGCAGGTTCCGATCCAATTCGCACGTTGAGCGTCGAATAGAGAACGTTTGTGTTTACCGAGCGGCCGTTTTTCTCAGTTTTTCGAGTTTTAAATGAAAAAATATGGCACGCTCCCTGCGTGTCGAATGGCCGACTGTTAGTTGGAGCGTTTGGCAGACATTATGAGCGCAGTGCAAATTGATTTCTGTGCAGGTTCTTTTAAAAAATACATCTTTTGAAAAATTGTACTCGGAATTCGCTTTCGTCTACCTTATTAAGAATCACGAGCTAGTTGGAAAAGTATGTTTTCAAAACAATAACTGTTTCAAAGCAAGGCTATTCTTCTTCTGCTTTTTTTAGCATTCACTGGCATTATTATAGAATACTTATTCAATCACCATAGACAATATGTTAATCTGCACTGAATCATCAGTATCAGCTTGGTAGAGTAAAGTTTCATACAAGAGCAAATTGTTTGCAAAACCTGTTTTCACTGATGGTCAACTAAAATAGATTCTACCAAATCGCATTTAAAATCTTCATTGTATCCATTATCAAATTATATTTTCAAATGCTTCGGCTTTCTGTTAAGTCAACAATACTGTACTTTTAGGAACCAGATGTCGAATTTTATAAAAATTAAACGAATTACAATAATATAGGTCCGAAACTAGTCGGGCCATCCCAAAAAACGCACGTGATTTAAGTCGGTACATATATAATCACGTGTATAAATACTCACGAAACATTTAATAGTAGAATAGCAATAAATCGTAATATTTATTAAAACTAAAACAATTAGCAAATCGCACAAAACTTATTAATTTTTACACCGCTCAAAGATAATTACAACCGTTTACAGAAAACCAAAACTGGCTCATGAATCACACCGACAGAGCTTCCGGACGCATCAGATATGAAAGAAGAATGTGTCAGTTATGCGTTTTGGTCTGATTTATATAAGAACTACCCTCACTACACCTACTACCATCCTTTAGTTCCCTACAGTATATACATATAATTATTGAGTTCGTCGGTAGATGTTCCAAATTAGTCCTATGTTCCATAAAAGTAGATACATACATACATAAATGTAGATGACTGAAAAATTAGGCTACTTTTTCTCCGGCCACATTCAGGCACAATGAGAACTTAGTAGAAATTGGCTTCTTTTGTAAAAGATCTGAATGTTTGATGCAATTTAAAGAGCTACAAAAATATTTTTCACAGTTACATCTGAGTAAGTGCTGGTAATTCTGCTAGTGGAGCACAAAGCGGCGCTACAAAAACTAATGCACCACTAAAGGAATAATCTCAGTGCAGCGCCACTCTGAAAAATGAGCTCCACATTAAAAATGGTAGCATTAAACTCCTTAGAACGGCAGAGTTGCACTTGTGCACTGGTTGATGTTGAAGCGAATAATAACATTCATACAATTTGTCCAGAGAAGTTCGCCTCCAGTACCGACAATAATAATAAGTACCTGGATGACCGAGCTTAGCTCGCTATTTATATGATTTTTATTTAGATACGAATTAGATGCGTTGACAAAGGCCTCCATATAATAGTTTTTCTAACAAAATAAGAAACTTACAAAAGGGAAAAAATAATCGGATTGAAGACATCAGGACTCGAACCGGAGCCTGCTGGTTTCGGGGCCACCCGATTTGAGCTATTATAACCTTGTAGATGGTGGAGAAATTTACCTTCGTATTCTAATGATGTAAGGGGCACCAACCACCATCTCAGGAGCCCAAGTCAACCTCACCTGCACGTGAGGAACGAGGAAGTAACAACGGACGAGGCTCTGGCGACTGGCTGACGGCGGCATAGCACAGTCTAGACAAGCACGGCTAAAAGCCCTGGCCGCCGACGGGCAGCAGCGCCGGCGGTGCGAAAAGTCGTGCCCTGCGATCTCCAACCCGCATGTCCAGCGTGGGAATTACGGGCAAAATCCTCTCTATGGAAAGGCGCAAAAACAAATGGCCCCCCAGTCCTCGGCCGCCCTGCTATTTCTGGTTACGGTAGAGGCCACGGTAACGTCAGGGCAAGGGGTGTTAAGAATCACCGGACTATGGTCGGCTACCACAAAAACCTGACCCTGGCTACGTACAACGGACGTACTCTGAGGCTTGATCGGCATCTAGCGCAGTTAGAAGTAGAGCTGGAGAACATTAGGTGGCATGTCCTGGGGTTATATGAAGTCCGTGAGAGGGGGAGGACGCCATCGGCTTAGACTCGGGCCACCTTTTGTACTACCGCGAGGGCGACCAAACATCCCAGGGTGGCATAGGGATTGGCAGTTGCGCTTGCAACCACTCGACCAACGAGGTAGTCAAATATCTTAGTGGAGTTAATTGATTATTATTGTGTTGGTTTAATGATAACTCGTCTTGTTCGTAGTTGAATTTTAAAAAAATATAAAATAATTTGATTCTAAGGAATGTAATAATAAACAAGGTAGTAGTCTGGAATGGAATAAATGAAAGGTGTGTTTTGGTTTTTATTGAAGTACTACTCCAATGCAGAAAAGTTTGGTGTTAATTCCAGGGATTTCGTGTTTCTCGCTGGGCAAGAACATTCCTCACAGCCGGGGTACGCGTCACTGGACGCTCTGTAGTTATGAATTTATAGACAACGTAGTTCAAATTTTTGAACTGCTTCAAGGAGTTTGCATAGTTATAACGACAAAGGCAGACCGCGCTCACAATTGCGCAATTGATGTCCGCGGCGAGTTGTAGAATAAGTTCAATTTAATTTCCCGCTAAGTCGGCGCCGATCACGTATCACCTATAAAGCACTCAACAAAGTTGGGGAGCGACGAAGAAGTTTGGAAGGCAATGACTTACACACACTACTACGCCGTCCTAACCTCACTCGCGCTTAAATTAACTGACGTAGTTTTATACCACTCTAATTATTTTAAATTTTGTAATAAACAGTGCGGTTATATAATGTAGAAGTAGGCCAGCTCCGACTGAAGTTTGTCTTATGCACTTTGTACCTACCATTCTTCCCATAGTGTCGAATGTAGAGATGATGTATAATAGTTCAATACATATATCAGAACTAAACAAAAATCTAATTTTGGACAACTTCTTACGAACTCCTTTTATATTTGTTCCTCTTGGTGACAAGCGTCATCAAAAAACCATCAGCGTGAAATCTCCGCCTCGAAATTTATTTTAAATTTGTGCCTTATTAATAAATCTACCCTTGTACCTACTTACATATATGTGCTCCACTTAGCAGCCACAGGAATATGTTATAAAACATTAGTCAGTATAGTGTAAGATTTATTTCCTGTTCCCTTACCGAGTAACAGCCGCGCCTCATCGGCGGCCAGCGCGGCCGGAAGCGCATTAAGTTGTCGTCGAGTAATTAGTGCAATGAACATTCGGTCTCGGTAAAAATGAGCCTTCGACGGATATACGGACCACTACGAGTTCACTGATTTATGGAATCGGATTTATAACCGTGTACTTTCAACGTTCCGCTGCCGCTCGTTGGTGTAGGTCACGGATGGCTTGTGTAATTATAAATGATTTGTTTATTTGCTGTCCTTTCGTCTGTAACTTCAAAACAAAGCGGAGATGTTGGCTCGGCGGAAAATCATTTATTGGAAGTGCGCTTCGAAGTCTCTGCCTAATGAACATTCGATGAACAGCCAGCGCTCAAAAGGCTTGGCCTAGCGTCTTTCGATAAAACGGAGCGGTTGGCCGCGGAACACTGCGCTCAGCTATTACTATTTGCTTGTACTCGCCATCATCGTAATCATCATTACCCTTTGATCGTTCTACTATTTGACACGGGTCTCTTCTCAAAATGAGAAGGGCTAAGGTTTTTTTTGCTAAACTGTACTGTTTAATGTATATTAGGAAATAAAAAAACTATTTCAGTTAACGGAAGACCGATCTGCTGCAGGGTGTTACGGTAGTGCTATTTTTTAAAGGATCTTTAATTTGATGAAACCAATATAATTATGTTTTTCTGGCACACATTTGTAAATAAAAAGCAAATTTTTGACTATTTCCGTCAGCACTTATCCTTGTACTATTTCCCTATTATTGTTATTACTATTCCCTATATGTATTACGCAGTACTTATTGATATTTATTTATCTAATATGTTGATTTTTTTAAAACAAAATCGAGAGATGAATACTCGTATGTATGGTAAAGACAGAGTCCCGCAAAAAACTCGCATTTTGTAAACGTCGGCTTCCTAATGCTACTCACTAAAGAGAAGGCTCAATATATTTCCTTGGTCAGGAATTACTCGATAGATACTGTTTTCCGAGTGATGTATAATAATGCAAGTTTTCCAAAGCCGGCAGCACACGTAGGTATCGACTGAGTTATCTCGCTATCTGCACATCCGCACCACCGCTCCAGACAGAGCAGTGACGAGGGGTCTGTTCGGTGTGTGGCTGCTATCGATTTTTATAATCCAGCATTTTTGCAAATATATACTTGACATTCGTGACGAGAACTTCTTTTGTAAAATAATTCTCTATCAGATACTTATATAGGCTATCTGACTACATTTATTTGGATCATATTGTAAAACATTTCTTGGTAGCCGTAGAATAAGTTGATAATTTGATAGATAAATAACTGTCCACTCGTGTAGTAGAGGATGTTCGACATACATATATACATAGTTTAGTAGGTACTTGTGCGTAGTTAGCAGGTGACTCGTTTCTATTCCTCACGATACATGTGTACACACCTAAGTAGAAGCTATATAATGATAATATCGGCCTTGAGAAGTGAGGAGCTGTGGCGTGTGGGCTGCCTCGTACGATATACGTATGGACTTAGGACGTAATAAACGCACATCGGCGCCAAACGGGCTTTAGGTACGCGTACATGTAGGTCTTACAGCTCGTGATGTATGGCTACGTTTTATGTCTTAGCTAGATTTTCTGGATAAACAAGATTTATAGGATGTATAAGTAAGTATAAGGTCAACGCGTAACGAGTAATAGCTGTTCTCTTTTGTTCCGTAGCTTCTATAGTAATTCACCATATCATAGTTATTTCAACATATTTATACTAAAATTCCTTGTAGTATCGTGCTGTCAATGACATAGGTGTAGTGAATAATATAAGTGAAATATATGTGATAAATCGACTTATATATGTAATATAATATATGTGATAAGTCGAAATAATCATAAATTATGGTGGCTTTCGATTAACAAACGCAATTTTTCAACAGAAGGCGTAAGCAACGCGATTGTCACGGCGCTTAAGCCCTTCTTCTCGCGAGGTTTTTCACTTGCATACAAGAATTGTACAAAGTTACTTGTATTGTTCCACGTAATATTATCCACATAAGCGAACACAAAAGCGAAAAATATAACATCATATGAAATGAATACACAAAAATGCGCCGGATGCCGAAATGCTTTAAAAGAAGAATCATTTTTGAGCTGCGGCCTCTGTCAAGATCATTATCACTATTCGTGTATGATTTATAGTACAAAAGATTACAACTTTAGCAGGGAATTCAAAGCCAAGTGGGTTTGTGTATCTTGCCGTTGTAAAGGACCCAAACCGGTTGGATACACTAATACGCCGATACGTACTGCATCCACGACGCCCTCTGGCACACTGATAGATCTCGCGTCTAGTTCACTTGCGTATTATCTACCATAATATTACGACCCGATCTAAGACTCAAAAAACTGAAAATTCAGAAAAATCCTGCAGCTGCCTGTCTGCTGATATAATCAGGGAGATCATTCGAGAAGCATTGGATCGAAAATTTAACACTGACATCAAAAACATCCACTCTAAACTAGACAAATTTGAAGAATCACTAGCTCTATCTAACTTTGAACGCGATATAATCAAAAGCGAAAACGAGATGAACAAATTGCTCATAGCTCAGCTTCAAAGCGAAAGCACTGAACTCCGAACCACAACCCAAGACCTCTCGAACCGGCTGCATCAGGTCGAACCACTCGCGAGCCAACAACATCGAGCTTCAGTGTGTTCCAGAGCATAGTAATGAAAATACTTATGGCACAGTAAAACAACTCGGAGAAACAATTAAGTGCCCCGTAGCCGACTCGGACGTGCAAAACTATAGTCGAATTGCCAAATTAAACTCTACGAGCCCACGTCCTCGATCTATTATAGTAAGATTCAACAACCGCCGGCTCCGGGATACCTTCCTTGCGGGGGTCATAAAGTTCAATAGAAAGAACCTCACAAACAAGTTGAACTCCAGTCACCTAGGCTATAGTGGGAAGAAAACGGCAGTGTTCGTTACAGAGCACCTTACCCCGGAAACTAAGCCGTTGCACGCGGCTGCTCGCCAAAAAGGCAAGAGCTAAATTATAAATTTGTTTGGGTCGGGGCAATAAAGTTTTTCTACGAAAATCTGGCGAGTCTGCTTATATACTTGTAAAAAGTCAGTGTTTTAAATAAACTGACAAAACGATAAAAATAAATAGTTGGGAGTTAGGTTAAATCATTGCAATTATAATTCTATTTATTTAATTGAATTAGTAATTCAATTTCTATTTATTTAATTTTATTAGTAATTCAATTTCTATTTATTTAATTTAATTTCTGTTTTATTATTATTTTATTAATTATTCTCTCTTTTAAATTTTATACACTATTCAATATTTTTTTATGTTACATTTTTACTATCAAAATGTTGGGGGTTTAGGAACTAAAACTATAGACCTTTTCAACAACATAGTTTGCACCAATTTTTATGTCATCGTACTTAGCGAAACGTGGCTGAAACACATGCGCCTGAATATCGTTAAGAGCAATATTACATTAGAACCGATATAGTAGACTCTAAGAAGTAAACCTTATACATATAATATTCTAAATTATCCTTAAATTGACTGTATCTTCTTGAACAATATTCGACTCCGAGCTTTTCGAGATCCGCTACACGGTTTATAGACGGGACAGAGAGACTAACGGATTCCACAAGTATCTAATATCCATGTACCTAATATTAATAAGTTTGTAATGAATTCAAAATAAGTTTCTGAAGCATTACCTTGATCTCGAATAAGATCAAGCAATTCGTAAATGACATCAGTGTATTCGATTATATAATAGTGTTGTAATAAAATGCATTACAGCAGTTTAGTGAGTACAACGATAGTAAAGTGATTGAAGGAGGGATGAAACAAAGGTACACAGAGAGCGAGTAGCAGATAGACAATAGGTATCTCAATCTCCGCGACACGTACTCAGCCGGCGCGGCGCAGGAACAATGGCCGCTGTAACAATAAAACACGACAAGACAGCCGGCGGCGCGCCACAGACGTGCTGTGCGCTAGAAGTGACGTGATTGCGTTCACTTTGCCCGTCGCAATAGACCAGTATGTGGAGAGCGCAAGTAGTCTCTTTGAAAATACTTGTTACAACAAGGTGTGCTGCGAGAGTACAAATCAAAACATCGTCTCACCGCAACATCTATTTAAACATATATATATTAAATATGACATAAAAAAATTATCAGCATCAATCGACGCCGGGTTAAAATAATATTAAAATGTATGTAATAAACTTATAATTAAAGTAGAATTTACAATTGTTTTTAAATAAAGATCCTTCTTTACCCTTAAAACCTAGCGGACCATATAATCAATTAACGAATTAATAATCTTCTATAAACGCCTTTGTCTTATTCTTTTCTATTCTTCTTTCTCTAAATAACTGATATTTAGTTATAACTTCAGATTTTTTCCTTTAAATACAACACCTGTCTCACTATATCACTTATGTTATCGACTTTCATAAAACATGAAAAAATGTCAAATGTAGTGAAGCTTAAACCGACACGAGCTTGGTGAACCGCAGAGTGCTCTTACTGTGTGGTAGTATGTCGATAACGTGCTCACCAGCCGTGGAGCTTTTGTGGGTTATGGTATGAAGTAAGGTTTGTCCTTGGCTAATAGTCGTTAAATAAGCATTGGTAAAAGTACTTTACCAATACTTAAATACTGTAAAAAACATAATCCAAGTAGTGTTTAAGTTCCAAAACCTTGTGACTGCCTCGTTGGTCTAGTGGTAGCAAGCGCGACTGCGGATGGAGAGGTTCTGGATTCAAATACCAGGTCCTGTACTGTTGGATTTTTCTAATTTAGAATTTCTAGTAGTGACTCGGAGTCTGGATCTGTGGCCGGTAGATGGCAATAGGCTCACCACCTATTCCATGGGACGTAAACGTAACTGGTCAAATGTGGGAGTATATTACACTCC
>DWME01008048.1:0-12058 GCA_018244795.1 Parelbella ahira ahira
AACCTCTACAGATTTATTATAAGTATAGATGACCTCTTTACAGATTTATTATAAGTATAGATAATAGGTAGCGGGGTCCGTCTGCGGGGGCCGCTTGCGGCGCAAGCGGAGACAAGTATTTGGACTCAGCGCGGCACATCTCGTAGTAGACACTTCCATAGCTCCTCCAAAATTCTTAGCATATTTAATGTAAACATCGTGTGATGTTTTTATTTTTAAGAGAAACTTTATAACTCGTGTGCGTAAGCAGCAGTACGATTTTATTAGCTATAAGTGGTCGGGTGCCGGCGAGCCGCGGGCCAGGACATGCTACTTTTTCCCGTAAAGTGAAACGAGTTATACTTGTAAAATTTTTTGAAAAGGCCAAGTTATCGTATGATTAAATTAGTTGCCAATTACAAGAATTGTATTAATATGGCCTGTTACCTTGTCCAGGTCCGACATCGGTAGACTCGTTTTGGAATCACGGCTAATCGCCAACACACGGTGCGGCGGCGATGCGAGCGCAGGGGCGCGATTCGCCTATGCTAAAAGTTACATGTCTCCCGCGGCCCACCGAGGCGATACGAGTCGATGTCAGCTAGGAGTACTTATACTCTACTATTATGCTGTAAGATTTCAATAAAACAATGCTATAATACAAATGGTTTTTTTATTAAAACTTCTTGTCGGTGTTGAGACGAGTGCTAAAAGGGAGCCAGCGGCACGTCCCGAAGACTCCTCGCGGCGCGCGTCGTGTTCGCCTGTTTCAATATTGTAGCGGACTAGAGGCGTTAAATTACTCTAACGGGAGCATCAGCAATTCACGCAATAACAGTCATACGCGCTCAATTTTGTGCTTTACATCTTGCAAAAAATAAAAGCAAACTATGCAAAAAAAAATTCTAAACCGTGTCCGCCTTAAAATCGAAGATAAAAAACGTATCATTACGCCGTAATTCCCGAACGGGTAGGCGTATTATTATAGCACAGTCCCACGTTTCACCAGTTACATTTAAGTCCCATACAATTAGCTGTGAGCCAATTGCCATACATCGGGCGCAATTTCAGACTCCCGAGTCACTACTAGAAAAACTAAATTAGAAAACTCCAATATTACCAGACCCGGGATTTGAACCCAGGACCTCCTGATCGGCAATATAAAATATCGGCCGGTAATATAAAATCGAAGATGAACATGTATGATAGAAAAAAATATGTCTGTGAAGTACATTTGGCAATGTGTGACCTTGATGGTTTAGAGCTCAGCCTTTCACTCCCAAGTTTCTCTTAAATGTAGCTCAGTGTAACAATGAGTAACCCTACACATGACATGTAAAGACCCCTTCTATTTGAACTTGGCCAATATTGTAAACTGGAGTCCCAAACCTCATTCTGTGAAGAAAACTGTGTTAAACAGTGCCAAGGTGCATGAAATGTTAAATAATAAACAAGCCTTAATTAGTTAAAATTACCCAGTCTATTTAAAAATCCTTGAAAGACTGATGTGGAAATGGTTTAAATAATTCAAAATGTTTAATATTTAATATTTATTTGAAATAACTACTTTTCTACATATTAAAACATTTAATCTAATAGGGTTGTGGCAAATGCTCCCTACATCTGATAGCTTAACAGAAGTGCTTTGATTTCATCATCTGCAGCCACATCCAATGGAGTACAGCCCTCATCATCTTTAAGGATTGCAGCACCTGCTTCTAACAATATCTTTGTTGATCTCAAATGGCCACAAGATGCAGTGTAGTGCAAAGGTGTCTGCTCATTGTGATCAACAGCATTGATGGCACATCCCCCCTCTATGGCAGCAACTAATGCCTCTGAAGCATCTCGGTCTGCTGCCCAATGCAGTGCTGTAAGGCCATTTTCATCTCTCTCGTCTTTCATATTTGGATGTTGGGATAGCAATTCAATAACTCTGGGGGCAATGTTTTCTCTAGCAGCATCTAAAAGGGATAATTCTTGATGATTAAGCTCTGGTTCTAAATCATGAACTAAGGAAGAGGTGGCTACCCAAGACTCTTTTATCCCTTCCTGTACAGAGAGTTCATTCCATTCTGGATCAAATTTTTTCACTAATTCTAGATATTTTTTCTTTGCTTCTTCTCTAGGCATGTTGTCAAGTAGGTTCCAAGAATCCCATTTCTTCCTACCTCGGCCATCAAACCAGCCTGGCCTTGCAGTATTGCACTTTCCTTCTGTGCTCTGTTTATACAGCCCATACAGTTCAAGTAGTTGGTTATTATTAAGAGAAGCCGAGAGCCCCCTAACATGTTTGGATGCTTTGTTAAATGACACATCTAAAGGTGATTGGTCCTCATCTGAAAAATCTGAGTCTGGATATTTTCCAGCCTCAGCCATTGTTTACTATCTACAGGATGACTAGTTGTTTTGGAGTTGGACAGTCAAATTGAGGCCTTCAAGGGTGTGAACTTGCTTGTTGGTGGCATCAGTAGCAGCCTTGGAAGTTGTGAACTCAATAAAACCGTAACCTTTACTGAGGCCTGTTGATCTGTCAAAAATTACTCTAGCGCTTTGAACAGGGCCAAATTGTGAGAAATATTCTCGGAGTTGACGATGGCCGATGGTCCAGGGCAGGTTGCCGACATACAGGCGTGCCGCTCTAGCTGTGCTGGCCATGCCCTAAGCGGAAACTATTTCCAGCAAGTATAACGAGCGCTCGCCGATCAGGGCCCTGTAGTCCACACCCGAGCTCTCTCTCAGCGAATCTAAGTCAACAAGTGCACCTTTTAGTCCCCACTTCTTCAGCAATGCTTCAATAGACCAGTCTGCACTCCGCTCCTGATAAGCACACAAAAATCTTCCGTCAGTCCCGTCTAACAAATAAGCTACGGTTGATAAAACTTCCTCGAACTGAGAAGGCTCATAGAAGCAATCGGACGCTAGTAACAGGTCGACCGGTCTTAAGTTGTGAACATCGGCTAAGAATAATCCCCAAGCGAGCCCTAAAATCTGTACATCGCGGCCCGGAGCGAGTCCGTTGGCTTCGCAGCACGCTGACAAATGTCGCAAGGAGCGCGGCAGAGCGACACTGTCGGTTAACGTCACGTGAGCACCACACTTAGCCGCCAATATCCCGGGCAAGCCAGTGCCGCAACCGAGTTCCAACACTCGGAGACCTCGCAAATTCCTGCGCTGACTCCACAAGTACCAAGCCAGAAGCGGCGCGGAAGGCCACGTGTAGAACGAGTATCCGGCAGAAAGCAACTCGGGTATAACAATTTCGAGATATTCACCTCGTGTATCTCCGTTGCTGGTAGACTTGCCACGGAATACAAATTTCTTTAACTGACCGCTCACTGGTCGACCATCGCTCATTGCATAAGCGCAATTTGTTGAATCTGACTGAAACAGATTTGATTTGACAGCTAAAAACTATAGACCGACACACTTGTCAGACTATACGTGCGACATTATCCAGCAACTTTTCTATTATCTATGATTATTTAAATTTTTCACGCTAAACAGTATTAGGTAGGGCTAATTATGTTTTGTTGACACGCAATTATGTACTTGTACACAAATAAAGTTTATATTCCCACCCGTTTCAATATTTTCGTAGCAAATTACTTTAACAGCTGTTGCATTTCTAGAATATTACATATCTATGGTTCGTATGTTTATTGTCCTTTTGTTTTTTATTATTGTTCTATGGTAATAATCTAGAATAATCTTTATAGGAATAGCAAAATCCAACTAAAGATCTCAAATAAGGTTTAATTAATTAAATTGTTTGTTGATTGTTTATTGAAAATCATACACGAGTAATATCTCTGTTACTAGTAGGTATCTTAATTTCTACTTTCAGACCGTACTATGTTCGTTCAAGAAAATAAACTCAGATTATTTGCATATGAAAACACTAATAACTATATATTGTCCATTTAAAATTTGACAACATTGTCATTAGAGATAAAGTTGCAGTTTCAGAACTTTGTACAGCAGTTAGGTACAAACTTTAGTCAGCGAGTTATTAATATAAAAAAAAAACTAAATTTATTTAATTAAGTTTCATTAAAATATAACAATATGTCCGTTGCTGTAAAGGGTATGTGATAAAGTATCAAATTGTTTTTCTCATTTAGTAATTCTTATCGCAATCATTAAACTTTCATTGTGGGGTCAAATTCCAAATAACTTTTCTGGTGAACGTTTGGCTTTAAACATACTGTTTATTATATTATGATAAAAGAATCGTGCAGGTATATAGTAGTACTTCATGACTGAGAACTCACGCCTAATGTTATGTTTATTTGAAACCAATATCATTTTAAACTTTGGTATTTTACTTTTGATAAAAACCTAAAAATGGTGCATATACGAACCGGATCTGCAATTCCTAAATTATGCTGTATTAATTTAAAGAACATTTATAACTAAGTTCGTTACATATTTCACTTCCCAAGTAACAATATATTTGGCGTATATATATATAGAATTTTTGTCCGACTGCCTCGTTGGTGGAGCGGTTGCAAACGCGACTGCCGATCGGGAGGTCCTGGGTTCATATCCCGGGTCGATTGTTATTAGATTTTTGTAACTTAGAATTTCTAGTAGTGACTCGGAGTCTGGAATAGTGTCCGGTGTATGGCAATAGACTCACCACCTATTCCATAGGACTTAAACGTAACTGGTGAAACGTGGGAGTGTACTGCACTCCTCTGCCTACCCCTTCAGAGACTATAGGTGTGATGTTCCTTTTTTTTACTTGTGTGGTAATATACCGGCACTTGTAACAAATTTTTTTTTCAGAACTGAATAATGAGTAGATGGAACTTTTAATAAACAGTAATTATAGTAAGAAAAACAAAGATGCCATGTATGACAAAAGAATAGAAATAAGGGTAGTTACAGCACCCTCTATGTATGTTTAGACTGTTAAATAAATGGTCAAATTCATATTTATTTTAAAGCGCTAATTTTGTATTAACTGTGTATAAAAAAGTAGTAGCAACATACATACTTTATACATTATAAATCATACTGAATAATCTGAGATAGCTTTTGCTTTCAATGGACCTAGATGTGTAATGGATTTAGTACACAACTAGACTTGAAATAAACAACACATATACTATAACACTTGTCCTGGGTGAGGTGTCAGTGTAGTTAAACCAAAGTGTTGTAAGACATGTTGAACCGGGTCTTGGGTGATCCTAGTATGGGATAGCCTAGATAGGCTAGGGCATGTGCCCTGGCTGCCTACAAACAGCAGTATAGGTGGAGCATAAAGCTGTGCTCTGTGATCCATGCAGCAGTCAGCCTAGAATTGCTCACTGCTACATTATGGTGTACAAATACAAATGATGTGTATGTGTGCAGTAGCACATCATTTGATTCTGTATACTGATGTTCTTGCCTGAGAGAGCTTCAGTGAGACACAGCTTATCTTATTGTAATTAGATGTAATGAATAAAATACTTAACACTGTAGGCCTTTATAAACAAAAATGCACATTTTATATTATGGAATAATCCGTTCTGCCAACATTTTATCTTGGAGAGTCTCCACACTCTAGACGGTATAATTTGTGACCATAACTGGAGCATGTCAAGCATAATAAGAAGTCTGCACACTTCACGTAAAGTTACAAGTTATATTTTTGTATTTAAAAAAATTTATGTTTTCCTCTTTGCACTTAAATTATCATATGTTATGAGCTCATGTAAATTATTTTAGACAGCCCACCACTGCAATTATGTAACAGACAATTTTAATTGGCTGACAAGAAGTTAAAGTCTGTCGTTACATATCTTCAAAACTAATGAAGGTTCATTTTGTCATGTTTGCCTTTGGAATTATTTACCCTTGATGTGACATTATGTATATTAATCAACCAGTTTCAAAGACCTTGTAATGGTTAGCTAGAGCTTGCTTGGCCTCAACAAGTATTTAAATACATTGTGTTGCTGTTGTTGGCAACTGATGATGTTATGTGAATAGGAGATGTGAAACATACTTTGGTCTTTCGAGCCGGATCCAGGCAAGCAGCTTTAATTATCCAGCCGCAACACTTGTGAAATGTAAATAGTGCAACATTACAGAAACTGCAACATCGTAAATCAAAAAAATTGTATACGGTTTTAAAACGACTGCTCTCTGCACAGGAGTGTTCATCGTGGGCGCCAAGCGCACCCCCTTCGGCACGTTCGGCGGCGTATTCCGCAATACTTCAGCAACCGAGTTGCAGACTGTCGCCAACGTCGCCGCTCTGAAGGAGGCTGGGGTAGCCCCCGAGCAGGTGGACTCGGTGGTAGTGGGGCAAGTCATGTCGGTGCGTGAGATATCGTTGTTTTAATTGAAAACCAACATTATACTCAGGATAAACCTACCTTTTTGAAAAATAACTATCTCTCAAGGGCCACATATCTAAACAGATTCGTTCAATATGAATGATTGTTTTGAAAATTGTGTTGAATAAGTAAAAACTTAAGAACCAGACAAAAGGTATCACTTGGTTAATACAAGTGTTTTTGAATGTAACAATGATGTCGCTGGTCCTCGAGCGATAATAAACTGGTATTTTAATACACATGAAATGCTGTTAACTTAACTAACACTCGTTGCTTATTGACCCCGCCGTCGTCCACCAGGCGTCGCAGAGCGACGGCATCTACACCCCGCGTCACGCCGCGCTGAAGGCGGGCATCCCGCTGGACAAGCCGGCCCTCGGCATCAACAGGCTGTGTGGCTCCGGCTTCCAGTCCATTGTCAACAGTGCTCAGGTATGACAGAGATTGTTTATTCCAGGGGGTGCACCCAGTAAGAAAATCGCGTTATAAACCTCAAATGTCTATTAGGTTATTTAAATATATTTTCAAAACTTTATGTGACGGAATATGCTATATATGAGACAAGAACTTGAACATTAATATTTCTCAAATATATTTTTAGTATTGCGTGTTTAATGTCGTAGGATATCTTAACGGGTGCAGCAAAGATATCTCTGGCTGGCGGCGTGGAGAACATGTCGCAAGCACCCTTCGCAGTCCGCGGAGTGCGCTTCGGGACCACTCTTGGCAGCTCGTACGCGTTCGAAGACACCCTGTGGGCCGGCTTAACGGACTCCTACTGCAGCCTGCCAATGGGCATGACCGCCGAGAAGCTTGGGGGCCAGTACGGCATCAGCAGGGATGAAGTAGACAATTTTGCGCTCCGGTCGCAGCAGAGGTGGAAGAGCTGTAAGTAGTTTTTTGAAATAACATATTATGTGACTTATCATAACATATTAAACAGGATTGGCCAGTATTGTTCTCAACAAACTGCACTATTATCAGCCAATAAGGCGTACCTTGGATTACTTCTATTTTTCAAGAAGTTTTACGGCTCCGTACAAAAAATTAAAACCCATAAAATGCAATTATTCTCACTCGTGTCCTGCAGGATTACATTAAGTTTCAGTGAGAATTGACAGAAGTTCATAATATGATCATCGGCGATTACATAACAGTGGCGTAATTGCAGCGACCTTATATATTTTCAATAAAACACCTAGTTTACATTACATGACACCTAGTTTAAAATACAGTATGGTCTGGAACACGCAGATTGTGAGATGTGGTATTTAATATGTACACCTAGCAGTAGTGCATGCGGCAGGCGAGCGTGTTCCACCAGCTGCTGTGATATCGGAATGTAGCCACATGAAAATCGGCTGAGCCTGTACAGGTGTGGCAGGCCGTGTTGTACACGGGCGTGGTGCGGAGAACGCGCCAGTAGAGGGTCGGCAATCGGAGCAGGAATGATACAATTTACTAGACATTCCTTCAGGCATTTAACTTCAGTTTGGTTCACTATTGTCCTTGCCATAAAATGTCCTACTACCGTAAAATGTTCAATGAGAATTCTAAGTGTACACTACATTGTGAGTATCAATTCGAACCTCCATGCATTGTAGTGGTCCACTTTCTTGACTTGCTTCTTCCGAGAGTGCATTAAAGAACATTGCTTAGTAGTTGGTGTACAGTGTATCCGTTGTACCAGCAAACGACTCGGGGGTGTTCAAGGCGGAAATGGCGCCGGTGTCGCTTACCATAAAGAAGAAGCCGGTGACGGTGGAGGTAGACGAGCACCCCCGCCCGCAAACCACCCTAGAGGGGCTAAAGAAGCTGCCGCCTGTGTTCAAAAAGGAGGGTCTGGTGACCGCCGGGACCGCGTCTGTGAGTAACACAATCAAATTAAGACCCAGAGACAATTCTGGGCTATCGTTTGCCACGGCCCCTTCATTGTCCTAGTTTAACATCACCATGCTTTTCGGCGATCCCATGCAGACATCAGATCTTGAAGCAGACTTAGCTTTTACTGTATTAACTAGCGAACACCCACACATTAAAATTTTTAAGCCCACATTATTAATAATATAAGCTCACAACCTCAGACTCACAGTTAGTCTCTCCTACCTCTAGACCAAGTCGCCAGTATTTATTTTAATTAAAACATTAAATATAATTTCGACATTAAATATAACTTTTTATTCTTATGATTAATGTTAATTTACATCAAGGAATAATAAGTTATATAATTAAAGTTCTAAAACCAATTACAATGTTTACTTAATTAAATAAAATAAATAAGAACCTTTTGTTTATATAATTATATAAAAAATTCACGTCCAAAATCTACATAAATAAGTCTCAATTTGACATTTTGTTCGACGTCATCTCACTTAAATTTTAATGAGGCGATGATTATATTAGCATCTAAGTTATTTATTTCTGTTTATAATATTATTGTTTTATATCCATAAATGTGAAACGTTTTAGTTTGAATTTCCAAACTATTTAGTGTCAGTTTGTTTACATTTAGAGACATTATTTATCTGATGAAACATTGCCAAACACTATGCTGGACAGTTTCGTGTTAGCCGTATTGTGTATGGAAGTACATGGTACCTACCCAATGCGAAGACTAAGACGTTCGGCGCTCCTCCAGCGAGATCGTTTTAGGACTGCTGGTAAATTATGTAAGAATCTACAACTGGATACACTTGTACGTGCCCATACCATCGCTTTTCGGTTTAAATGTTAATTAAAAAATGACGCGCTTTTACAGATACAATATTATTAGCTGTAACGGTGCAGGAAAGCATCGTGAGTTAACCCTGCCCACCTTCAAGTTCTCCACAATGTTGTCTTAGGCATGTGAATGCTGCAAACGTGCATTGGCTGTGGCCTTCGAGGCCTTAACCTTATATATTTTGAGAGGTCATCCTTGTCTAATGGTCGAATTATAAAAAAAATATTGATGATAGACAGCTACCTCTCACCTCAGGGTATCTCGGACGGTGCGGGCGCGCTGGTGTTGGCCAGCGAGGAGGCAGCCAAGGGCTTGAAGCCGCTGGCCCGGCTTGTAGGCTGGTCGTACGTGGGCGTGGACCCCAGCATCATGGGGTTCGGCCCTGTGCCCGCTATCGAGAATTTGCTGAAGGTCACCAAATTGACATTGAACGACATTGACCTTATTGAGGTGAGGATCTTGTCCCCTTCACGTCGGTGACCTGTTTTGCGCACTTCAGCTGTTTGTTACATAATGTATTTTTATTTATGGATGTGTGTATATATTGAGCACGTCGGAAACGAATAATTTGTATTTACTTTTGTTTTTTGTTATCATCCGTTATTTCTATCCGGCGATACATTATACTTTTTATGACCTTTGCTGTCCGAGCGAGTATGTTTATTGTCCCTAGTTAGACCGATAGCTAGTTGGTAGACAGTTTTATGTCTAAAGCTGGTCAAGTGTCCCTTGAAAGTCACACATTTGTAATTGTAAAGTTTAAATAAATTGCTAGTTCAAAGTGTAACCCTAAGTTAGGCAGAGCTACAATAACTAAACAGCTGACGTCCAAGGTTATAGCCGTATAGATCCGTTAACTTTACAAAGTGGTATGTATTGTGACGAGGTTAATATCAGAGTTGAGAGATGCGCTGAATAAATGTTGATCAAAATGTCGTGTGACCAGATCAACGAAGCGTTCGTGGCGCAAACCCTGTCGTGCGTAAAGGCGCTCAAGTTGGACCTCGACAAGCTGAACGTGAACGGAGGAGCGACGGCCCTGGGCCACCCGCTCGGGGCCTCCGGCTCCCGCATCACTGCGCACTTGGTGCACGAGCTCAGGTGAGGGACGCTGCTTAGCGAACACTATTTACAAACTTAATCATACTAAGAGTTTGAGTTACATAAAACTTGATTATACATATATATGTATATCTCGTTTTATTTATTACGCTGACGAGAAGGTCAGTTGATGATTTGAGCATTCAAAAACGATTAAAAGGTCGCAGCGGCCACAGTCGGGCACAGCACTCCAGCAGTGTTAATTAGTAAAGGATGACTGTGTTAACAGTTGTAACGTTTGTCTTGTTCACAGACGTCGCGGGCTGAAGAGGGCCATCGGCTCCGCGTGCATCGGCGGCGGGCAGGGCATCGCCGTCATGATCGAGTCCGTCTAAGGCAGCCGCGAGTTCGTCAGTCGCGTGCTCACTCGTATATTTTTAATGATTCACTGGTATTATTGCAAATATCAGTGCTATAACATTTTTATTCACTTTTAAAAACTTGATATTTTTATACTATTTTTAATATCACATGTTTTGTAAAGATTCTATATATTATTAGTTACAAGCCAATGCATAACGTACGATTTATATTAAAATCTATGTAATTGAAGTGCGTATATGCAAATATTTAAAGAGAAAAGAGGTCTCAGTCCAATGGTTGTGATGTAAAAATGGTTGAAAAACAATAACCTATTTGTCTCATGGCTTCGAGCAAAATGCAAGGAACGTTCGAGAACGAATACAAATCAACCACTGGTCCCTGGAAGTATACGCACACGTGGTGGATGTCCATGTGGTATTCGTCTACCTTGCCCTTGTACGGTCACGTGCAGAATATT
Organism: Parelbella ahira ahira; assembly: GCA_018244795.1. Lineage (NCBI taxonomy): Eukaryota > Metazoa > Arthropoda > Insecta > Lepidoptera > Hesperiidae > Parelbella > Parelbella ahira. The sequence goes on from DWME01008048.1 coordinate 10,916, forward strand.
ACAGAAGAAACGGCGAAAAAGGGACACACCTTGACAACTAGTGGTCTGCTATTATAAAGCGTTATGTAAACAAACGTAAAGATATATAAAATACATACTGTTATATATTTTTATATAAATCGGTAACTAATGTTAAGCTTTAAATAAAAAAAATAAGTAATTTTTATATGGTATAAATATTGTCATCAGGAAGTTGTTGAACCTATATTATGAAGTCGTTAAGAATGTAATTATAATATACATTATATAAAAGAATAAAATTATTTACACATCACGTCGTGTGTTATCATTGCACGTTTATCTCCGATAACGACAGCGCCGGCAGTACACCAGCCTCGAGGTGCTCCGCACTCACCTACAACTTACAAGTAAATTCACAATACACTTAATGTACAGTTTTAACTGACTTGTTAGCGGTTTAAAAATACCGAAATATTTTATCTTTCACGATTTCTTAATACCTTCGGATTAATACGATGGAAAAGGAAAGTTTTTAGTGTTCTAGAATCGAAGCTATGTCCGGTGTGACACTTGTAGCAACTGCCCTAACTTGACTAAGAGTCAACGTGCTGATCGGGCTACTGGCATTAATAGACCGCAGCTCTGCCGCTAATTCAACACAATGTGTTGAAATAGTTTTATGTTGATGTTGATGAGTTGATGTAGTGTAAAATATTATGTCATAATAATTTACACTACTAGGAGTAGGTAGCGGGAGGGTGGGAGGTGAGCAACAGGCCTGTACGTGCAGCAGTGACGGCTTGTGTCCAATAATTAAAAAAATCTGCGCAATCAGAAAATTATCCGTGCTGATTGTCAGTCTTTATCAGGATGGCAGAACTGTGCAGAAGATGGTAATGATGTGGTGTGACGAAAACGGATTTGGCGAATGACTGTTATGTACTGATGTGCTGCAGAGCAGTAACTCTTGCCACGTGACATGTACTCGTGCTTGATACTCGGCAGTCCAGTCGAGCACTTAGAGCAGTGAGTGATGAGCAGTAGCCATATGTAGAACAACGAGTACATTTACAGCAAGTTATTTTGTCACTATTATCATACGTGTTGATAAAGTAAGCCACATTGCATAAATTTTTCCATTTATCAGATATCAATAGATAAATTATTTATTTATTTTTTATT
>DWME01008049.1:0-12056 GCA_018244795.1 Parelbella ahira ahira
ATGGAGAGGCTCACGTGACGGGCCGATGATGATGATGAAATCAACCATGCTTTTAATATAGGACATTAGTTACGAAGCTACAAAATAGTTTTTAATGTTTGTGTTGTAACGCACAGACAGGTGTTGGACCGGTACGCGTTCATCGACCGGTCGCGGGTGGGCATCTGGGGCCACAGCTACGGCGGCTACGCCACGCTGCTCACGCTCGTGCACGACGACGACCACCTCTTCAGCTGCGGCATCTCCACCGCGCCCGTCACCTCTTGGCTCTACTACAGTCCGTGCTCGTTCTAGCCTATTTTTCCACATTAACTCTGCAGTGATGGTCCTAGCCTTCTATTTCTTCTCATTGACCCTTTCATCTGTCCACTGTTAGACATTTGTCTCGGTCTTAAAATGAGAAAGGTTAAGGTCTGCTGCGCTAGCCAAAAGCGTCTTGACCACTTACAATAATAAGTAATAGATCAGCTTATATAATATTCATAAAACTTTATCTGACATTACAGGATCACATAAATCGTTATATAAGTTGATCCAATAAATAACAATAATATTTGTTTTTCCTATAGATTTGTACCTAAAACTATTAATAACACAATAATCACTTACGAAGGAAATCTAAGTTAAGATGTCATTCAGATTGAGTTTATAATAGATATTATCATCTTGTTATTTTCAATTCATGTATAATTATCATTATTATATCAGCCTCTTTCATTCAGTGGAATGCAGCAGCATTCAACGGTGGCTGGACATAGGCCTTTCCCAAGGCGTGCCACAACACTCGATCCTCCGCAGATCTTATCCAGAATAATAATATGGTTTTTACATTAGATACAATGTACACGGAACGATACATGGGACGACCGACTGCCGAAGACAATTTGTCCGGCTATGAGGCTGGTGACGTGACGCTGCTGGTGGAGAAGCTCCGAGGCCACGACTTCTACATCATGCACGGGAACGCCGATGACAACGTGCACTACCAAAACGCCGCCAAGTTGTATAAGGCGTTGCAAGAAAGGAACATTCCGTTCGAACAGATGGTGAGAGACATGCATTTGTAATATTTGTATGTAGAAAGTTTTAGTACTTTCCAAAAGTCTATATATGGAATGCAGCAATAATGACGGTTACGGCAGTGAGGGGCTTTAAGGCAACCGGGGGGTTTACGGCAACTGGGGGTTTTACGGCAATTGGGTTATTTTACGGCAACTCGGAATGTTTATTGTTTATCATTAATGTTTTTATTTTAGTCTTATCCGGACGAAGCACACAGCTTGGCCGGCGTGAACATGCACCGATACTACACGATGAATCGCTACTGGGAGAAGTGCATTCAAATGCCGCCAGAGATATCCTAAATTAAACGCAAAATTGTACCGAGTCATTGAACTCTAATGTTTTTCATATGTACTATGTTTGTAAGATGTAAATTATTACATAAGATTTAATGAACCGTTAAATATATTCAGCGATTGTTTTATTTCATTCTTTTTCAAAGTTAAAAACGTTTTAGGTACAGTAATACTTGACGATAGCAACCCAGATTGTTTATGAACTCTGGAAATAGAAATACTTAGTACCTACTTGGCATAATATTTATCGAAATGCCATCTAATAATCGAAAAAAGAGTGTTATGTATGGTTATTTTATGTATAGTTTAGATCCTTTTTAAAGTTCCATTGTTGGACATTGTCTCCTTTTAGAATAAGTTGGTTGGGCCATTAGCCTGTCACGCTAACTCTGGCTAAATGCGGCAGAATTACACGCCGTATGGAACATTTTATGGTAAACTCAAGGTGTGCGGGTTTTTCCACGATGTTTTCCTTCACGGTTATAGCACGTGCTATTTAATCATAAAACGCACTTTTTTATAAAGAAGTTCGCGCCGATATTTGTACCTACGACTCCGGATTGAGAGGCTGAATTTGAAACCAGTAGCTAGGCTGTCACTGCTCATCTGAATATATTGATACGTTAAGATAAAGCTCTGTGCATCTTCATTGTGAATATTACTCGAGGTGGGCTGTGTTAATTGACACAGTGCAAGTTTATAAAACGCAGTGAAACAGCGCAGATGACTGAATTTCTTGTGTAATATGTGTTACAAATGCATTGAAAATAATATGTATTACAAACACATATAATGAAATAAAAAAATGTTTACGCTCATTCTGTCAATGTCAGCACACAAATTATCTATGATCAAAAAGTTGCGCGGAGTAGAGGTACTCGTATATATACTCTTTAGAATTTTTATTACTGCTGGGCCACTAATGAATAGGTACCATTTTCGTTGTCAACATTTGATGAAATAACCATTCAAATGATTTCTTTCAAAATATTTTTCGTGTCGCGCTGTTAACAGTATTAATTGTATCTGTGCACAGTTCAACGCACCCATAACAAGTCTGATTGTTACTCGTAGTTCCACTTTCACAGAGCAACGTATCCAGAAATGGCCGTTATTTTTGCCATTGAGAGAGATAAAAATATATCACATAAAAAATGTTTATTAAAAATTAAATGTAGGTAGGTATATATATGATGTAAGTTATTATTAGTTTGGATTAGGAAAGCTGGAAGTTAATAATAATAATAATATCTTAAGACCAGTCACACAATTACCTAATTTCATATTAGGCAGCGCCTGTATTGTGGTATCAGTAATTCATAATTATATTACGTAACTTTACCGTAGAAAAACCACAAATGAAGCTTTATAAATAATTCTTCCTGATCTATTAGGGCTCGGTCAAGAATGTCAACGAGTTAAAATGCCTTGTTTCTATAAATTTATAATTATCGGGTCCTTGGAACCAGTTAGCGAGTCAGACGGAACTGGAATGTTACTTTTACTTTCGTTACCGCTGAGCTAAAATAAAACGAGAAGTGACATACATGTTAACTGCAGTACAGTAGTTTAAAAATGTAGGTAGGTATATATTATTGGCTATATTATATTATCGTTTGCTGAGCGATTGCAAACCCGTCTAATAATCCTACATTCGACTCGTTCGTTCCGTTAGAGTACCATTGAGTTTTTCTAATTTAAAATTCCTAGTAATGGTTCGGAGTCTAGATTTGTGCCCGGCGTGTGGTAAAAGATTCCTATTTTAAAGTGAGACGTAAACGTAACTGGCCAAACGTGGAATTTTACCTACTACAATGCTCTGCCCACGTTTTATGTACATGTATAATAAATTTTCATGTACACATTTACATCAAGTGTACATAGATAATATGATGCTTTAAATCTGATAGTCGTAAATAGGTATTAGATATACATATATTTTACTGGTTTGTGGTTCAGTCTTTAATAAATGAAGAAGAATTCATTCTATATTTATCATAATATTCTGACTGACTGACACTGACAAATAAATGTATTCATTTATTCAATGGAATAACGCCACTAGATATATATAGACTGTGCAGACGGTGACTGACTGCGTAGAACATAGGCATGTAAGTAGTATTCATATCCTGTTAATTAAAATTTCTAGTGGTCACTCGAAGTCTGGATCTTTGCCCGGTGCATGGCAATAGACTCACCACCAATTCTATTGAACGTAAACATAATCGGTGAAACGTGGGCGTGTACTACACTCCTCTGTCTACCCCTTTAGGAATTACAGGCGTGAAGTTATTTTTTTGTAATAAAAATTTATAAAAAACAAGTAATTAAATAGATTGCAAGCTGTTTTGAGAAAAATAAATGGCAAGCTGTTCATTATTAGTAATGGTAGGTAATTTACCCTTTCTAGAACCTATGATCCTTAAAAAAATGAGCATTAAAGACGAGCATCGCGGTGACGTACAGACGTACCGCAGATAAAACATGACATTAATATTATGATTGAGTAGACAGTATTTAAAGTGTTTTAAAAATATTACAATTAAATTAAAAAAAAAACTTAAGGTTATATTTTGATATTTACATCATACACATGACGCTGCTGTGATATTTTAAGACGGTACCAATAATGACGTTATTTTAGTGAAAGTCAAATTGCTGTGTTCATTTCATAAGGAAACACGTACAATGAAGTATGAAAGCATAACATCCTGTATCATTTTATTACTATCATTATTATATCATCACGCTAGGTACCTTACAGAGTAGGCAGATAGCACAAGTGTCAAGTAGCTCTATTAACTGGGCCTGGCGTGTTTCTTTTACATTTATATCCCTACTTGTATATCTCCGCTTTTTATTGTTAAAAACTATAGTTTCCAAGCAATTGTAAGTTTACTAGTCGAACAATGATCGTATAGTAGTTGTACAATACGTAAATGTTAGTGCAAACGAATAAAGGTCGTCACAGACGGAGCTTTAATATACCTATAGCACGGCTTATAATGATGTACATAGGCATTACAATATATTTTGTATACTAATGCTCGGGTGATCACACCTATAGCTATAATATAGATATACTTTTGTTACGTCTTAAAATAATATATGAACAGATATAGCGAGACATATCTCGGTATATTGTTACGATATACCGTATATTATAGCGCAGCTACCATTAGTGATAGTTTGCTATACTTAGGTAGTAAAATTTTGTAGCAGAATATATTATAGCGCCGTCTGTGACGGACCTTCTAGCCTTGTAATATTTATGAGACCCAGAGGCTGCGGGCATTACGAAGTTGCGAAAGAACCCGTGTGTAACTTTTTATGTCATGAGGTGGAGTGAATGATTGCATTAGAGAGAGTATTGCTTTAAATTGGCATGAATTATATAATAGAACCTCATAATTCTGTAACCTGCCTAGCCTCCTTTTGTTCCGGTTAAGCACTGTCCGGATATTCAAACGAATCAATAAATAACTTTAAACTAACCTTCTTTTAGCATATTATCCATTTTCAGCGAAACTTCTAGTGTATGCTCAATTGCGGTCAATTTATAGAATTCCCGTTCATACGGAACTGGTCTAAATAGCACGTATCAATATTTGAGAAGACGAAAAAGAAAAAGTAGTCCGAATTGGGGTGAATGAGACAAACGTGAGAACCATTACGAATGGATTCTTCAATCTTGTTCCTATAAAAAATGACGTATCATCGCAACACTACGTCTGTAACCCTCGAAGGGGTAGACAAAGGATTGTAGTAGGTACACTTTCACGTCTCACCATTAACGATAACGTCCATGGAACAGGTGGTGACCCTATTGCTACATACCGAGCACAAACCCAACCTCCGAGTCACTACTAGAAATCCTAAATTAGAAAAATCCAATAGTAGGTACCCGACCCGGGATAACAACCCTATAAAAATGTAGACGTAACAATTGTACATATACTCGAAATATATCGAAATATATATCGAAAAATTTGTGATAGGCTGTCTAAGCTAAGCCGGTAAATAGGTATATAATCATGTGTATAATCACTCACGACACATTTAATAGTAAAAAAACCTTATTTTTTTTAACGTCGACACATGTTTTATCGTACTATTGTTGAATACAGTTTTTCACTCGCAATGACGCCATTGTCTGCCACGCTGGCCCACTGCAATTTCGTAAACTGCACAAGCCTTAGAGAACTTAATTGCGAATTCTAAGGTGCGAAGTTTTCTTTACGATGTTTTCTATAGAGTACCAGCAAAAGATTTTTTTTAAATGCTTCTGTTTTCTGAACAGGTGCGTATCCGGTTCTGAACCCAGGACTCCCAGCACGAAATCCAAACCATTAGGCTCTCACTTCTGCTTATTGCTTGCATTTTTTATATTAAAAGGCAAAGCAAACAGGCAGGCGGTCTACCTTACTCGTCCATCTTTAATGGGAATGTTTAATTTTATTATAAAAAAATTGTTATAGGAAAAATAATTTCTCGCATTGAGATGTCCACAACAGTTCATACCCTGTTGTCGCCAGAAGTGAAAGGAAGACGACTGGTTATACAATACTTACATCGCGTAGATTTGTTCGTGTGTGTGTCAGTAATTCATGTATTGTGTACAAAATGCATCTGGTTTCTTGCATAATTCATTACAAAGCAATAGTTCAGTTAAGTTTCAAGTTTTCGAACGTTATTGGGGAGTGTATTGGTAGATTTTTCTCTATGGTTTACGGTCCCGTAATAAACATTGGTTTACAGTTGCACATTTCCTAGTTTGCAAATAGTTACGTACATACGTTAGCGTTTGTAAGCCTTCAGAATGAAGATGGGTACATGTCGCTTTTTCGATTTAAACCTCATTAATTTGAAATTCATAAAGATTATTTTACGCTTCTGTTATAAACTATTTTGAAGATCATAGAGATTGCTAAAACTCAATAATAATATTGACCTTAACATAAAATATATTAATCATTTAGAACGCTTTTAAAACTGTTAAATTTTTTTCAATTCTACAGTTTAATTAGATCTCTGCCTATACTGTAAGGGACTTGGCGTGATGATATGATAAAAATTATCAACTAAGTATATAAACTTTTCAATACACCAATTAGACAATAAAACTCGTTGCGAGGGACTTACCCAAACAATTCAGCGGTTAGATTAAAATGAGATGTAGGACACACTCATTCTTATCTAACACAATGACTCATTATCTATTTATCTGTGAAAGTGTTACAAATATCAGGGTTAATTAAAATTGATTGCGGATATTACTAATGGGTAATATATGTGCATTTGTAAACTGTTTCTCAAGACTGAAAGTAATTCGTCTATTTCGACATTACTTATTTATTATTTAATGTATTTTAACTCTTTATTAAACCTCTAATCATTATAATAATTAAGTCAATACTAAATGTTTAAAGGCAACATCACGCCTGTAATCCCCGAAGGGATAGGCAAAGGATTGTAGTAGCACACTCCCACGTTTCACCAGTTACGTTTACGTTCCATTATATAGGTGGTGAGACGTGAGAATTAATTGTACTTAAATAGGTATATTCAACAGTTAATAGATATCAGTTGTGATTTCTTGCGGGCAATTATAAAACACGTGATCTAGATGAAAATCTTACCGCTTGTAAATATCGGATTCGCAGCGGTTCGTGTGCGCGGCGCGAACAGACAAGTTCTACACTAATAAATTATTACACTCACGCACTAAATAAATGTTTCCGCGTGAATTTCCGCGTTCCGCTTCAATGTTTATTAACGGGGTTCTTCACGGGTTCTAGACGGATGTGTACACACATGGCATTAGAATTCAATCTCAGTTGTTAAATTTTATATTATTTGCTGACACCATATTACATGGTGGGATGTATAGCTAATGAATCGTGGGAGTATACTACGGTGTATGGCGATCGGCTCACCATCTATTCCAACGTGGGACTTGAACGTAACTGGTGAAACATGGGACTGTAGTACACTCCTCTGTCTACCCATTCGGGGATCAGAGCCGTCAAGTTACGTATTTTTTATATTATACCTTTCTGCCCGTTACGTCTCGGAAATATAGCCGTGATATCATGTTATGTTTAAGAATTTTCATTTAAATAAAATACGTAGTTTAGACTTTTGATGAAGGCAAGCACGTCATCATCACCAACACTTTTATCGTTCCACTGTTGGACATGGGTCTCCTCTCAGAATGAGAAAGGTTAAGGTCATAGTAATGTAACTAATCAGTTATCAATATTAAATGTTTAATTCATACTATTTGGTACTTTGCGTGCGTGTTTCTTTTGTTCATTGTGCTAATAGTAAGTAAAATTCTAGTATCACCTATAAAAAGACACAAGAAAGGATAAGAATATGAGGAGTAGGTTTCGAACGACGAATTCCAGACATAATTGAAGTAACTAACAGGTCTGTTACTGTTGAGCGAACTAACAAGTCTGTCACAAATATGTCTAGCAAAGCTGTTAATTTTATTTACATTTTCGTGTCGCTACACAGTGATTCAGATTTGAAAAATTTCATAATTTCCAGTTAATAAAATCTCTTTGTTTGAGTATGAATATAATGACAGTATGTGTATTAAGTATTTGTTTGTATAATTAGTTTCAATATTGTGATAACTTTATCTGAGTCATCAAAGTGAACTCAATTAACAAATTGTTTAAACAATAATGTTGCTAATAAACGCAAATATAACCCAAAAAAACACCTATTGCACACTACATAAATTGAAAAAAAAAGACAGTATGGTAAGAACAATAAAGGTCTTATTAGGAAAAGAGCAACTCCTTCTGGCAACAGTGTAGGAAACTTACGGATAATAAAGGAAAGTGGGTAAGGTGTACATATAGGTATTATTATTAAATATATCTATCTTGGAACGTCATCACACATAGCAGCACACATAGGCCAAAGTAAGCAGATCCTTCCTTACGGTAGCCAGAAGTATTTTTCACACCCACATACAGAAACTGCACACTGTACACATCTTACATACTATTTGTATGGGAGTCAAACCCACAACCATCGGCTCAGCAGTTAGCTTCGCTAACCACTCCACAAACGGACAAGTCTATATAAATCGATGAAGGCAAAAGCAGTTTCGTCCAAACCGGATTACCGGCTCATTTAGCGTTTACAAAACCGGCATTTGGGTCGTTCGTTTTTATCATTGTTTACGGTAGACGTCCGAGGGTTGGGGGCGGGGGTGTTATGTAACACGTGATCATATAATAGCATTTCATGGCGCTAGGCGGACACGGTTTTACGTCATCGTTTATTTCGCTTACTTCGTGGTCCGATAGGCAAGTGTAGCGAGGTTAGCTTAATTCCTATCTTTAAGTAATATTTAATTTTGATGAATGTACAAATACATCAGGTCTGTAAGGATATGTGAATGTCGAAGTGGGTGCTCTGCTTACCCTGTGATGGTCCTGATGTAACAGCATAATAAAAATATACTATTTATTAATGTATTTTCATTATGCTATTATATTTTTACTACTCGTAATTTAAAGTAGCCGCTATTGCTCCTATTATTAGGGAATGTGTATTGGATACGTTTGTTTATGTATGTAATAGACACGTACAAGCACACGCGCAAGTATACGCACACGCGCACGCACACGCACACGCGCACGCACGTATACATATACATTAATACCTTTAATTACTCCCGGAATGTTTGCGTCACGTCCAAATCATGACATCAATTCTACTGCAATTTTAACATAATGCCTATATTTTAATAATAATGGATCACACAAAGGACTCAAATAAAATCCAAACGCATTAAAGGATTAGACAACTCAATGTTTGGGTGATTAGTAACTCAATTATTAAGTCGTGTGAAGAACCGGTATATTATTTGTAACTTAATTTTCTGTCAATGTTGGAGATTATTACCTTTAACATCTAGTGTCAATGAAATCTTGCGACATATGTATAATTGCTTTTAATTGTGGACATTAAAATCTTTGAGGTTTGGTGACAACAAAACTTTGAATATCTATAAAGTGTAATCATCTGTTAATACTGAAGATTAGTCTTCGCCGTCTGGTGTCATACAAAAACATTCATAAAGTAATTACATGTAATTTATCAATGTCTTTTATGTATTTTCTTCATGTATGTAAGTGATTAATATCTACATCCATTCCGACCCTTTTATCATTACACTATTGGAACACGGGTCTCCTCTTCTAATGTGAGTGTTAAGACCATAGACTGCCACGCTGGCCAAAAGCGGCTTGGCAGACTGCATATGCCTTAGAAAGTTTCTTATAAACTTTAAGGTGAGCACATTTAATTACGATGTTTTCCTTCACCGTTGGCATGTGGCAATTAATCTTAAAACGTAACATTTGCAGAGGTGCGCTCCACGGATAAAGAGTCTTAATTTTTATTAACTCCACCCCTATTCCCTAAGAAATATGACTTAACACATAAAACGTGGGAGAACTCAACTCCTGTACCTACCCTTTCGGGAAAATATCAGGTGATGTCATGTTATTATTTAGAAGATGTCTACTGGCAGTTAAACATGGACTATTTGTTGTATTTATTAGCATGTTAACGTTAAGTATATTATCGTAATCAAAAACGTTGAATGTTTCATACATCGACTTGATATTGTTTTTTTTTGTTTTTGTAGCATTTCAAAATATGATTTACCAGTGACGTATATTACAGGTATATAATAACTAAATGATTTTCATAATTTTGATCGATAGAACTGGCTGCTGTATGCAGAAAAAAGTTAATTATTTAATATAACAAATAAAATATTTGGTTTTACTTATTACATTTTTAACCGTCACATACATTATAATTTATAATACGTAAAAAAACCACATTAAAATCGGTCCGTCCGTTTAGGAGTTAAGATGCCACAGGCTGACACATCACTTGTAACACCCCTCTTTTTGCGTGGGGGTAATAAAGTTTTCTTTTGCCACCCTTCTGCTGCTTCCCTGAAATACTTAGTTTAAAATTCGAAAATAGTCTTAATCATAAACTTTAATAATATTGTTAAAGTAGTATGTAAACATGTATGTTGACTGCCTCGTTGGTCGAGAGGTTGCAAGCGCGACTGCCGATCGGGAGGTCCTGGGTTCAAATCCCGCGTTGGCTACTATTGAATTTTTCCAATTTAGAATTTCTAGTATTGACTCAGAGTCTGGATCAGTACCCGCTGTATGGCAATAGGCTTACCACCTATTCCATGGGACTTAAACGTAACTGGTGAAACGTGGGGGTGTAGTACACCCCTCTGCCTACCCCTTCGGGGATTACAGGGCTGAGGTTACGTTTTTTACGTTTAGTATGTAAACATTCAAAACCATTGTCCAGCGTTTTAATATTAATATTAATAAATTCCAACCATACCAATTACCTTGTTTACTTAAAGATTTTCTAGAACACCTATCGGTTCCAACATATTCTGTACCAACTCAAGGAGACATTGCACAAAGGACCAGTGTTATGTTAATGAATACTGATAAATAATAAGTATAAACCACGACATGGAATTACTAATAAGGTATTGAATATTTAACTGCGGAGATAGTTCAGTATTGGATATAATTTGTATTTTAACTAGATTCGATTATGGTACCCGTAAAATTAGCAGCTATAAATATTTTTTTTAATTTGCCATTATAGTCATTCTACTGTTAGAACACGGATCGCCTTTCAGAAAGTAAATGAGTAAAATATGTAGTTAATTGATTCTAAATGACTATCTCAGTTCAGTCTTAATAAGTTAGCTAAAATACCGTATTATATGACATTTATAGCTTATAAAGTAAAAATACCGTTGTATTACTACTATCATCACCATAACGAACAAGTTTTCTGGAATTTGAGCATTTAATTTGAAATTTTAGAAATAGAGAAGTTTAGTCTTATTTGTGTTCTTGTACTTATGTGATACATTTCTTATATTAATTTTATTACTATTATGATTTTGTGTACATACATACTTGAGGGCTCAGTTGCACTGACACCATATGTTTTAGATGTCTACTCTCATTTTTGATATGAGAACTAATATATTTTAAAATTTTACCGTTATATACACAATTATATACATAGTTTATTATCAATAATGTTTTATGCTTGCTAAACGGATCAATTCTTAATCCAAAAATAATAGAAGTAAAATATTTTAAAGGTTGTTTATATTATTACTACGATTCTTTCTGTGCCTCCTAGACGGTTCAATATTTTCGAATTCTCCGCACCTAAGCCTAGTTCGAATAAGAAAAAAACGAGTGCCTGGTCTTCGTTGAAATTATTGCGGGTGACTGTGAATGTAGTACGAAAAGTGTGTAGCGGTGTAGTCAGTGTGCGAGCGGCGAGGGGATTGCTCGCGTCGAACGCGTTTAACGTTTTTCGTCTGTGATGCCATTTGATTGATCCATTTAAATTCGGAACGGAACGGAAGGTTCCCGCCATTGTGACTTAGTGTGTTCGTTCGTTTATAATGGTAAGAATCATACTGATTGAAATTTATTACGTGATTACATCATTTGGTGCTAATGTCGTTTATGTGATTTAAATGAAATGAGTTGAAAGAAGAATTGATAAGGTACGTTTTGGACTAAGTTTCTTAACTGTGAGAATATACAATATTTATGTACATGTGATTTTAAATTACCGTTTAAAATT
>DWME01008050.1:0-12056 GCA_018244795.1 Parelbella ahira ahira
CAGACTATGGCCTTAACCCTCTCAATATGAGAGGAGACCCATATTCCAACAGTGGAATGACTATGGGTCGATTATTAGACACTGCGAAATTTATTTACATACAGCGGTTGGTGAAGTTTATGTATTCCCAGGACGTTTGGTGAGTAAATGTAAAATAGCATTTCGTTGTCACTGTAATGGCAACACCGTCTTTATTGCTCACAACAGTCTTTATCACATTACGCACTAAAAGAACAATAATAATAATTTATTTAACCCTTTATAAAATTCACATTTTTTTTTATTGTTACGATAAAAGGTAGCAAAGTTAAATTAATGTATAATTAGTATTTTACTGTACATGTAAATTTTTAGTGTTGCTAGAGCAACGTCACATTTCGTGTAATTAAAAAAATATATATAATCTTGTCTCTTACATCGTTTTAATTTAGACTGTTCCCGCGCTTTCCTGACTCATCATTATGAACTTAGTTGAGTGACCTCATCATTATGAGACTTTAGTGTAGTAGTGAATACTGCTGTCAAGTTCACAACGCTGTTGAAAAGGTGTCCATGATGAGGGTAAACATAGTGACAGATAAAGGGCGCGCACACAGATAAACTATTCACTCACAATGTACAACGCGCAGAAATCAACTTGGTACTTACGGACACTTGCAAGGATTGCTCTTCCTCTACCTTCACCTGACTCCGCCTACCAACGCCTGCTGCTGTTACCTTCCATAAATTACACTTCTTTTATATAGATCTGCTCGGAGAGCAAAGTAGATTTTGATCGTATATGATTAAAATAGAACTTTAGCACATTTCAATAAGTATATTTTTTCATTTCAGTTGTTTTATGGCAAGAGGTACTCGAGCGCATAAGAGAGAAAATTTTTATAGAAATGTTCTCACATTTCTATACATCTCTTTTCTGTGCTACTGATGTATAATTGTTCTACGTCTGACATTGATAGTGGCAACGTAAATTATAAATATTTTATATAACTCAATATAAGGTTTTTTTAATACATATTACTTGAAAAGGGGTATCAAAATTTCGCTTCACATACTGATGTACGTATAGATATCTAAAAATAGTGTAAAGATATTCCAAACATGATGTCATCGGAATATCTTTAACACCACAACACATTTGTTCATAACGTTATCTTAGTTTCATTTATTAAACTTTATTATATCTTCAAACGGATGGTCAAAACGACCATGACACATTTTATGACGAGGGTTATCGCGAATATGACGACAGTGAAACGCGGATATAGAAATAAAGTATTCATCAGCGGTGTACAGGTTAATCGCACTAGGTTGGATCAATGAAGTTTTTATGGGTCTATCTTACTACTACACTGTGTACAGAATTCTATAGATTTAATCAAAACGAATTAGGTTGCTGTCGCTTTTATACATTTCTATCTTTTCAGAAGACATGAAAAAGGGGGTTGCCTTAGGAATAAGATTTAACTAACGATATATGTACCTATATATGTACATGTATCTTAGGACAACACACACAACCGTCTGTTTCCAAAGTAATACCTGTGCCTTGATATTAAAAGGGCTGATAAATTACAAATATACATACAAATAAAGTTGTACTAACATAATTTTTTTTGCACTCAGATACAGAACAAATAATTATACCCAGCACACAAGTTTTTGGGGGGGATAGAACTCACGATCTCTAGTTCAGCAGTCAGGTTTACTTACCAATATACCAACAGGCCGGAGAAATTTCTCTTTCCTACAAAAACTAAACAAATCTTCCGTTAAACAACCTTCCTTATCGTAACCAAACCTAAACTAAACTAACCCAACCTAGCCCAACCTAACTTCGCCTATCTTGTCATATCTTGTATGGTAAATATGACTTTAGGGTTTTCAATGAGATTACCTAATTCTATCTCTCTTGTTATCCTCACTTTAAATCTTACTATTACCTATCAGCAGAGAAATAAAATAATAATTATGATGATACCTAAAGTTCCCAGTTATTATGTAATAATACTAAAACTTTCATAACAGAAATCTTTCGATCTATTCAAATGTATACATATACAGCAAAATTTTCACCTGAGATCCCAGGAGAGTAACTATTTCACTTAGCGTCAGTTAAACGCTTAAATTTATGGGAAATTTCACTGCAAAATATAGCCTACCGGGATTCTAAGCAGTAAGGTATTATAATTTGCAGTCGGATTCAAATAAATAAATTGGAGAGTCCCAGAGCTGCGCTTTGTTCGTTTTGTTGGAAGCTAAAATAGAAGCTGCATTGTTTCATAAAGAATACGTCATTGAAAAACTTTGTTTGAGGTTTCAGAAACCTATGTATGAATATAATGAAAAGATAGTCTCTATACAATTGTTTTTCGTTCGTCTTTGTTAAACAGTTGATTCTAAAACTTTGTTCTTTCAATGGCTATTTTAAGTAACATTTGATAGTAATTTGTAATCATGAAATTTTAAACCACCAGACTACCTTGAATTTATAACAAATACATAGGTATAGCACAGATCATTTTTTCGCCATCTGGAGTCCGGGAATAAGCCAAAAAATTAGGACTGTACTGAAATTTTATAAGGCTCCAACTTAGTGAATTATTGTAACTTACGAGTTTAGTAAACTCCTAGTAAATAGTAAATAAAATCGACACCACTTGCCAAATTCGTTTCTATCACGAATTTAAAATCAAAAAGCTTGTATTTTAATATAAAACGTGCGTGTCGGGTATCGTGCTATTTGTTCTTTGCATTAATAAATAACACTATTACATAAACAGTCGAATAATGATAACAAACGAGAAGCTCAACGTCAGTATTACAAATGGTGTTTTCCGGTTATTCGCAAGATCCGCTGAGATACGTAAATCCGCAGCCGTTTCTCTAGAAGCTCCTTGCTGTGACGCGACTCCGACCGCCTTGCATAACGTGAATAATTAAATTTTTACATCACTACCATACCAATAATTATTTGTTACGTAGAAATAAAAGCAATTGTATTAAAAATAATAAAAGCAATATTATTTCAATTATTATTTCTAGTGTTTTTAGTTATTTACTAAGTCCGTTGATATTTATGTAAATCTGCAACCGCTTCTCTAAAAGCTTCTCACTGTGACGCGACACCGACCGCATTGCATACTCGGAATAATTTACTTTTAATGCTACTTTAATCCTGTTCAGACAATCACTTGATATCATTTAAAAGTAGTACCATGAATTTTCCTAGTATTTCTAGTGACTTGCAAAATCCGCTGAAATATGCAAATTTGTAACAGTTTATTTGAAAATCTGTTATCCTTTCTCTGTTGGACTTCTCAGAATGGAAAGAGTTGAAGTTGTAGTCACAAAGGCCAAGTGCGTGGTCCCAAACTTCATAGGCCTTAGAAAACATTATAACAAATTCTAAGGTATGATGATTCTCTCACGACGTTTTCCTTCGCCGTTACATCAAGTATTTTTTTAATTCATTGGATTTCCAAAAAAAATTATCAGTAAAATCATTTAAACAACATTTAAAGCAAAATTTTAATATTAATATCAATTCATCTTCCCGATAGGTATATTCAAGGCTGTAGGTCACTTAAATTTTGTATGATTGAAAATAGCTCAGCTCTAGAAAATAGCTAGGTCAGGAACGTGCAGTTCCAGTCCGTTCTAAATTCAGATTAGACCCAGATCGATACGACTGTCAAAGTGAACGTGGATATATTATTCCGTTAAAAGCGGTGCAAATAAAACAAAAGAAAAACCGAGCGTGGTGTGATCGGAGCAAGATTCATGAAGTGCAAATGCAGATATTTCTATCTTTTGTTGAATCATTAAAAATGTTCTGAAAAATCTTTGTTTTTGGATTTCGCGTTCATTTTCCATTTTCAATTAAAAATACAACGGCAAATTCCAATTATTTTTGTACAGTGGTTCTTTTTTTGTGTTTTTTCTTCGTTCAGCTGATCGGTTTTAATGTGGTGTTAATTAGAACAATACTCATAGTAGGTAATGAATTAAGTACTATTAATGCTTAAGAAAATTAAAGACACTTAAACTTCGTTCATCAAATGATGTATCATAAATATTATTGCAGATACGAGATACTTTGAATGCGTACATAATATTCTAAATTACGTTGTCAATGTCTTCTGGTCACTGGACTTGAAGCTCAAGTTTAAGAAAATAAAAATAATCAATCACAATATCATGAACCATGTGAATTCATAAAATGGAGGTTTACTTACAGTAATTTTAGGGAAGATTTCAAGCCAACGAATAAAAATCTTTTATAGGATTTGGCGACTGATACTCTACTATGACAAGAGCCCTTGCTAAATTTATTTACTACTTTGATGCAAGGAGTCTAGACCTAAAACGTTCCAACAAGAGCGCTATATTAAAATCATATTACGTTGTATTAAAATTGCGATAATAGTTTTATCGCTTGTAACTCAAAATATGCCGAATAAATAGATACTGTTTTTTGTTAAAAAACTTCAAGTGTAAAAGACCTTTGTATGGAATGAAAACACTTTAAAATGCTATGAGATCTAAAAGTAATATCGAAGTAAAGTGGAAATTGAGTATGTTTAAAGCGACTTGCTATCACCAGCACAGGATATTGACTTCTGAAAAACGCCATTTTATATCGCTGGAACACGATGCATGTTGTACCTACTAATACGAAATCTTCAAATTACCTCATATAACGCGAAATATTTTAGAATGTCATTTTGCGTAGAATGGGCTGCCAAAAGTGATACCATCATCATCATCATCATCAATGAACCTTTTATTATTCCACAGTTAGACATGGTTGTTTTCTGGGTATTTTATAGCTCTGCCACACTGGCCAAATGTAGGTTGGCAGACTTCAATCGCCTTGGACAGAGGACTCTAAAGTGCGCTGGTTTGATTCACTATTACAGCAACTGACATTTATTCTTAAATTGCATGTTTTTGATAAAGCGGTGCGCACCAGGTGTTGAACCCAGTTCAACCGGTGTGAAAGACTTAATTCTAAACCACTAGGTATTTTCGGTCGGTATATTGTATATTAAATCCTTAACATATACGAGTACTTATTCAATCCAATGATATAATATAAGAAAAATCTCGTCAGGCCTCTAAAGATAGATATACATATTTGGCACTCACGCTTTCTGTATATCCTCTTTCCTCTATGAGCAACGGCACGTCAGTGTAATAATAATAAATATTTTAAATCATACACATATTTCAGCAATTTGCTCTCTATGTAAAACCGTCTGCTGCTCGGATCTCGATCACTCGAAACTGTAATAGATATTTTATTCCATCTTTTACATCAGTGAAAGTTTTGAGGACAGCGTTCTACTTAAGTTGTGAACTTGCTTCTTAAAGGTTAAAAAATGCCGTTTCTTTTAAAACTCTTGTAGAGAAAAATTATGTAAATGTCATGATTCCATGATAAAATATGTTCATCGTTCATCTTATACCTTTTATTTTACTGTGAACCGATTTTACTACAACTAATTTATCGTGTACAATTTTTATAAAGATTTTTTTAAATAGATTCAACCTTCTGCGCAGCTGATAAATATGTTATTTTAAGTCATCATTCAGGCTAATCTAAATAATTGCCATACAAATATTCATGATTTATTTTCACACGACGTCATTAAAATATTCGAAATCGGCTCTGAAGCAATCAAACCTTTTTTGTTTTAAAAAAGAAAACACACCTTTGTCAACAACGTCAATACATACATTGTACACATGACAAGAGGAACTTATAGATTTTTTTC
This sequence comes from Parelbella ahira ahira, assembly GCA_018244795.1. Lineage (NCBI taxonomy): Eukaryota > Metazoa > Arthropoda > Insecta > Lepidoptera > Hesperiidae > Parelbella > Parelbella ahira. The sequence goes on from DWME01008050.1 coordinate 5,781, forward strand.
GATTTTGAATATCAACAATGTATTATTAAATATCAAATACTCTTAAACTACATAGAGATAATAAGTTGATTATGTTGAGCGTATTAAGGGTAGCAAGAAGTGAACACATCAGAAAAATAATACTCAGGTCATATAGTGACGCAGAGAAAAGCAAACCGAAATCAGCACCGGCCCCAAAGAAGCAAGTAGACCCCCGGAGAGTGTTCAAAGTGTATCGTTTCGGAGGGATCAAGACAGATGAGAAACCAAAGCTGCAGAACTACGACCTCGACGTCAGCACGTGCGGAAAGATGGTGCTGGACGCGCTCATAAAAATAAAAGACATGGATCCGACTTTGTCCTTCCGAAGATCCTGCAGAGAGGGGATATGTGGATCTTGCGCTGTAAACCTACAGGGAACTAACTGCCTCGCGTGCATCACTGAAATACCACCGGACAAGACGATCACGATATACCCCCTACCGCACATGTACGTGATAAGAGATTTGGTCGTCGACATGACACATTTCTTCAATGGATACAATAGCATACATCCGTATTTAAAAAGAACAAGCGGTGGTTCGTTTGGGAGATTCCAATACGCCCAGAGCATAGCTGATAATAGCGAAATGGTGGGCTTGTATGAGTGTGTGCTGTGCGCCTGCTGCGCGACCGCGTGCCCGAGCTACTGGTGGAACGGGAGACGATTTCTTGGTCCGGCTACATTACTCCACGCGTACAGATGGGTTATCGACAGTCGAGATGAGGACAGCGAACAGAGGCTCTTCAATTTAAGGGATGACTTCAAGGCATTCAGGTGTCATACGATTATGAACTGTACGTTAGCTTGCCCCAAGGGCTTGAATCCAGCGTTCGCCATCGGCAAACTCAAAAGATTGATATCAGGCGTGGTCAAGAAGAAGAGACCTGAAATCGATACGATGAAATTCTCTCAAACCAGTGATTGGATGAAACGTTGTCAATAATTGATATATACATATATTATAACATTTTCGTGATCGACTTTAATGTAATTCCGTTTATTTAATACAATTGTGTATTTGGCAAAGTCTGTTTTGACTTTAATCTTTGAAAGGCCAAGAAAATGCCTTTCCTTCCACTAGTAAACCCACAATGCTGTACCCATATCTTCCACGTTTGTGAGAAAAATACATATTGTACTCATGTAAATAAAATGTATATTTTTTCACGCTTACCTCAACACACAAATATATTCCTCGTCACAAGGCTTCGAGTAGTACTTACTACGTGTCACTTCACCAACCCCCAAGAAATACCTACTCGATGAAACGGAAATATCGATCCTAACCTGGGTAAGTATATGTAAATATAATTTATAACGTATATTTGTATACATTGTTGTTATCACCATCTACTGTAATTGAATATAAGTATACACACTATTTCGGAAACTCAGAAATTTCTCTCATGCACAACACATAAAAGGTAGCTGTTAACTGGATTATTCTCGTCGACTTCCCTCCTCACAGTTTAGTACAAAATGCGATTTTCCACCTCAGTGACTTTGGGATTCACACTTAAGCATATTAACATAAACCCTATAATCCTTCCAAACTCACTGTTACTGACTCATCTTTAGTTGAAGAATAAAATAGCTGCGTCCTTAAAATAAATCTGTTATATATTATTAATTTAGTAATTAATATTAAAAGGAATTCAAAATTAGAAAGGAAGATCAGCCTATCTTGCAAAATTTACTATTTACATGTTTACTTGTCATATAATTATTTCCGGACCCACAACTTAGGACTTTTCAAAACAAAGGTGATTAGGCTCTTACTAAGCATGCGTGCGCCATCTTAGGTCGCATCTGCGCTATCCATCAGGCTTGGTCGCGGCCAATCGCTAGCCTATCATACGATAAAAAAAAACAAAATATATCCCAAAAGAACGATTGAGTTATACTTTTAAAAAATTTATTTCAGCATTGTAAAAGATATGTCACGTTCAAAAATATTGCTTATTGTAATGTGATTATTGCTCTATAACCAACTTTCTGAGCTCATAACAAAATTAGATCCCATTACAAGAAAGGCAAGTGTAATTTTTTGGGCCGCAAGATGCAAATAACCTTTTACTGTAAGTTTTATATTTCCAAGTGAAACACAAGAAGTAAATTGTTTTTAGCAGATGGATAAATCTACAACTTTATCCACGGGTTCCAATTGCGAATGTGCCTCAAAAACGTATTGCGGAACACTCCGATGGGAGTTGCCGTAGAATACTTATTAAATATGCATTTTGTTAAGTGAAAGCAGGTCGAAATAGGTTCTTTTATTTAAAATATACAATTTGAATGATTACCACAATAAAATTGTAAGTAATTAAATTTATGTGTAAATAGGCACATAAAACATGAAAAGTCAGTAAGATAAATAAACTGCTTTATAATCATTTATATATTATATTCCTACCCTATCTATTACTGTGAGTGACTCCAATTGGCGTCCTTAGTGAAATCGCTCATTGAGTAATAAATCAGCCGTTTATATCAATGCTGATGTTTATCGTTTGTTTTCATAATTATTATCTTGTTATTGTGGTCAATAACTTCTTCTATTATTATTACACTTGCCAATTCACTAATTACATGTCTGTGTCAGAGGAGACCGTGTCGTACGAATGTGTCTAAATAATGTTCCATATCCAAGACGATCAATCTTAGTATTGATGGATTGATTCGACGTGGTACTCCAAAGTTTGCTAACGTCATAATATATCTCACGACACGTTATTCGAATTTCAACTATAATCTTACAATAACAAGGTACAATATCGAATGTAGAAATGAAAAAGAACGGTCCCAATTGCGACACGTGACAGGGAACACGGGTGGGATTAACCTCAGATACATTTGTACGAGTATTATAAAACGACGTTCGTCTTGGTGCGTTATGTGTTTTATATTTGTTATTTGGGATTTGCCTAGTGGACAATAAATTATATTCAAGAGACAGAATTTGCTCGTCTAGATATTCAAGTGTAAGCGTCAAGGTTTATAAAGCATATGAGTATTTTATCACGTTTACTATCACATACATACATATACATATTATGTGAAAATATATTATAACAACTAGTCCACATGCGGCGTTTCGAAACGCACATTCGATATCTCGCGTTTTGAGAATTTGAAGCATTTTACAATACGGCAATTTACTCGTACACAGAGCTCATAACAATTATGTTTAGAATCGGCTTATAAATGTTATTTAGACAATCTCGGCTACACAGAGGACAATATTAATCTATAAATACAGCATCAATTGATCAACATTGTCCCGTTATTACAATAACAAAACAGAATAAATAACTACCCCAGTCCAATTTAACTTAGCAATAAATATCGAATTTCACCGACATTTTCAATTGAAAAATGTTTTCGAATTTAGAACTGAACAAACAAACCTAATTACAAAGAAATATTGATGTCCAAATTCTTACCAGAAGTTCTGTTAAATCGAAGACCTTTAAGACGGGACAGCTCAGTAGACTTTTGGTTTTTTCTTTTGATCGTAATAATCCAAATAGTGATAGTTTAGTTTTTTAAAACTCAGCCTCTCACTTTTGATACAAATCCTGAAGCGCATCTCTTTAAAAAAATATGCGTTTAAAAATTAAATACCCGTGCCAGCTACTTTCCGTGTATCGTCACTTCATCTTCACGCCACAACATGTTTACTTCAACGGTTATCGATTCTGGAACATACGAGTGCATGACCTACACACGTCCACTTTAACTCTTAATTAAATAATAAACATTGTACTCGTATATGGATATTTTAATTTAAAATTTAGCCACGGTACGTTCGAAAAGTTTTAATTAAAATCTAATCCACGTAACCTTTGATATAAATTGTTCAATTACCTACCCCTTGAAAAGAAATATTTTTAATTTGGTAATGGTTCGTTTATATAAATTTATTAAAAAAACCTTTCTGTAGCGAAATGGCGGTAGGCAATAAGGGGATTCATGGTAAGGAATCTTTTTGCTGACTTTAAAAATCTCAACGGAGTCCTTACAAAATACTGACGAACGAGCCTATTTCAAAAATTTCATAGTTTTCTGTGTGCGACCCAAGATTTTACAACTATATTGTGTCAATATTGTCCAAAATGTTAATTTACCATCTGTCATGTTTGTCAAAAAAAATCCTCAGTTTGTGGAGTTAAAATATATAAGTTATTTTTCACAAACGAGCTATTCCCTTCTCCAACTTCTCCAAAATCAACTAATTCCAAACATAAGGGAATAACATTTCGTTACAAAGTCTGTCCTCACAAAACCTGTGTCAAACCTATCACAACGTATGACAGTGTTGTCTTTTCACATCTTAGAACGATAAAACCCTTCAATTTGTACCTATAAAACAATTTAATGCGTATAGCTCTCAGCTCTCCTTTTTATGTATGCAACGTAGACCTACAATTTGGATCCATGGCGCAGTTCTTGAATAAGCAAGCCGAGTTCAATACAGCTGATTCTACAATAATGACAAAAGTCACGGTCACATAATCCATCTAAAACGTGGTCGTGTTTGATTGCAGATTCTATAAACGGCGATGGCAGACTTATGAATTCTTTTATCTTCTATCTGCTAAACGAAGAAGCAATAGTCATGAATCTACTCTCTTGATATAGAAACTGAAAAGTACAAGAAAAACAGTAAAAAAATCGTTTCTCGTCCGTACAGCGCGGAGTATCGCTAATGGTCGATTTTATCGTAGTTACTTGCGAGGGTTATATTAAAAAAAAACCGTAGTATACATTTGATAAGGGTGCTAGTTTCATGGAACGCTAGTCTGGTACGAATTTATTGATAGCTCCGCGTCAGGACCGACAGATTAGGACCAAATGTATTGGCAATTCATTGTTACTTGACATATTCAATGAAATGCTACAAACGATTACTTTTACATCATCACCCTGTAGATGTCCACTGTTGGACATTGGTCTCCCCTAATCGGCGCCACTCCTTCCGGCCCTGGGCCATCCGAATGCTTTTTAGTAAAACCGTAATGAAATTGAATTCAATTTTTGACATTCTTATAGAATATATTAACTGAATTTACTCAACAATGCTTGTAATATTTTTAAGCTACCGGGCAAAAGCAAAAAAGCAAGCGAGAACAAGCGCGGTAGTGGTTATTAAAGAACTCTCATGCCCAGTAGTGGACTTAGATAGGATAATGTTAATGTTTGTAAAATAAAAAATACTTCTTGCTTCGTCATGCAATGAAAAATGTTTCTTTAATAGTATTTTATTTTAAACTATATGTCATTACTTTGTGATAATCAATTCGGTAAAGGAGTACATACCTGTTACATATGTATCTATATAGCTATAGACATATGTAACAAAGCTGAACTTACGGTACTCTGGGCGCTATATATCTATATATAACTACACACTATCATAAATACATTGACATATTATTTATCCCTAAACACAGCAACCTTAAGTTTATATTAAATGAATATTCACTTACGTCCCTATGACTTTAAACAGCAAAGACTATTGATTGAACACATTCATACAAACACAATTTTCAGTTGCGAGCGAAGAACAAATATACACAACAAAATAGTAATACTTTGTTGAAAACTGTACTGAAACCGTTTTATTTTTCATTGTCAATCAATTTTACATTTGCGATACTTTTGACGAGGACGGCCTCCGGAACTAGTATCAATATCGCCCCAGGCCGGGTGGCGTTAGGCTGACTACACAAGAGTGTACTCATATATAGCATAAAAATAAAAGTTCTAATGCATATCTTGTACCGAATACTTTTATTTTTGTACATATTTCATTATTCCAACTAGGTGGTGCAACAATATAAGCAGTGGCTGATAGTAGTTGGATATGAAGAGCTGAAAATCATCGATGACAAAGAACCGCTGCTTGCATAAACATATGCAATAAAACTTGAACAACGTATCAGCTGTTAATGAGAGTTCAGTTAGTATAAGCAATAGGACTATCAGTGTTCATTAGTAACATAACTGCTAGAATAGGACTGTTTTTATTTATTTATTTGTTAGTGATATTACTCAATCACTTTTAAACTGATAAAGTCTTACATATTTACATATTTACACTTGAAGCAGTGGTAGCCTAGTGGTTAAGAATCCAGCCTCTCATTCCGGGGGTCCTGGTTTCAAAGCCATGGCGCACACCTCTTTATAAAAAGTGCGTTTTAAGTTTAAATATCACTTGCTAACGGTGAAGGAAAACATCGTGAGGAAACCTG
>DWME01008051.1:0-12055 GCA_018244795.1 Parelbella ahira ahira
AAGGTTATTCGCTCTGCTCGAATGAGAAGGCTAACGCCATAGCTTACCAAGCTGGCCAAGTGCGGGTTGACAGACTTCACAGAACTTCACACAAGATAATTACGAATATGTTAATAATATTTCCGATTAACCTCGAATTCAGTGTCACGAGTAAAATGTGATAATTTCTTCATAATAGATAAAAACTGGTTTAAACTGGATATAATTATTTAAGAACCCTCCTGAGCATGTGTCGCCCTCGCCACCAATGGAACGCTGTAACCATGAGAATTGAGGAAATGATATCTTGACAAGACGTTAGACCGAATTAACTAATCGATCAAAAGGTCATTGACAAGGTTTAATAGCTGTTCTCTAAGGTCATAAAGCCCGTATGACCTTTTGGTCCAGAGCAAAGTATCTTTCACAACTATTTCTCATTAACAGTCGCCCAATAAAATGTCCTACACTTACAGTGTTCCTTAACTTAAAATACCGTTTGTTACGTTTCAGGAAATATTAATGCCGTGTAAACAACTTTGAATAACAAGAGTTATACTAGCAATAAAATCTTAGGACGTCTATGGAGATGTGTGTATGTCTATGGACACAGCCATCCGATTCCAAAGAAGACAGCCTATGTTGTAGTAATCAGACTACTGACAGACTATATATATTTTATGTATACGTGTCACGACACATTATGTGCTTGTGTCGAAAATACAACACTAGTCTTGGGTGGGATTGGAATCTACGACACCGGGCTCAACAGTCAGATTCTCACACAACTAGACCGAACAATACATTGTTACTTATTTCAATTACACTATAGATAAAATAGAAAAAAATTATTATTAATAGTAACGATCATCTAAATCAATTTCAGAATCATCTTGTTATGACCTCGTCGAGAGTATCCATATATTCGCGTGTGATAATAGAACAGCTTATACCGGGAACTGGTCATACAATAGCCCAAATAAATGATAGTTGAGCCGCTAAAAACGATCACATAAAAACAAATGATCCAACACAGCAAAGTTAGATCAGTGACCATGCTATTCAAACATTCCGGACACTTTAAATTGATGTCATGTAACGTCAAAACTAATGTCAAGTAAAAAGTAAAAACTAATATACATTTGAAATAATAATTTTGGGCGTCATTTTTACGGTTCGTTAGTTTCTTCAATTTCAATACTTCTGTTCACTTTTATTTTTGTCAACAACAAACGGCCGTTATGTTTCAATTTAGCAACACAACCCAGACAAACCAGATAATAACATACAGATAATAAAAATTACTGGTAATAATGTCTTTTGTAAAGTAGTTATATGGCGTATTCTCTGGTTTTTTTTTAAAGTGCTTACCTATTTCTTTTTTCATATGATTTTTATATACCTTACCCGTGTGCGCCAGTAAAGCCTGGCCATCCTACCCACTAGTCGTTTGGGGTCAGTGTGGACATTAAAGCGGTTAAACCTTCGCGGTGTTTATATGAATGCGTGTGCGAAATATTTAACATAGTCTTTTATGTTACAGTATTTGTAGATATCAATAATCTTCAATAAATACTTTTTGCATTTATGACAACACTATCACAATCTCTCGGTCCACTGTCCACATAGGCCTCCCTAAAGGAATTTATGTCCGTGAACACCACACTAGGCTTTCGGGTTAGGGATCGAAGAGCAAGGCTTTTTGCACCGATTACGCTGCAGTACTTCATGGTCCATTGCACTTATCTGTACATTGCTAGATTGCACTATACCACAATCAGCCGGTGGCCAGATCTTCGACTGTTGTATATCATCGTGTACAGGTAGACCATTGAGTAGTATCTCGGGCTCCAAGTTAAACCTTGCAACCCCTTACAGTCCTTGAAAAAGTCGACCAGCTTGATTCCCGAATATTTTTTTTAAACAACCCGTAAAGTTCATACATATCCCACTTAGTCATATATACATGTATATCAGTAGATACCTTACATACAATTAAATTAGTAGTAAAATGAATGACTGATATTCAAAATAACAATTGGTTGTATTAGAAATATAAATATCACAGGATTAGTTAACCGTTGACAGAAGTAAAATAGAATTCCAAAGTTTTGTGTGTTTACAAAAATCGAATCTTCTTAAAAGTCGGCCGTATTTCTGGTTTCCAGTGTAGTAATGTAATCAAAGCCGTACATTAGCATTATAGAACTGTATATAGTAGATAAAAATAGTCCAAACCAAATAGGTTTATTTACAGGATATAAAAATAGTCCAACCCGAATAGCATTACAACACTGTATACAAAATCAGCGTGTGTTTTCGAGCAAATTCACTATTGCTTTTCTCCGGGATATGAGGAATTCAGTGCGCTTGTGAATCAAAGCTCGAGAATTTGAACGAAACGTATGTATGCTGAATCGCAGTGATTATACGATTTAATTTTAATTGTATATAACTTACTGAAATTTTTTTAAAACGCTTTATTTACGTCAATCTAAGATGGGTGAAACGAATGTATCTTGCAAGAAAATTTTCTGACTCGTGATTAAACGACGATTAGCAAAAACACCTGAGTAGTTTACGGCACCTCATTCCGGCTCAGGTGTAAAAGGTAATGCAGTGGAATGTTTTATTGTTTTGTTAATTTAGTGACTTATATAGGGACATGGAGAGTTTGTGATCTGGCCACATAGCGCCATGCAATAACGTCATGTGCTGTATTTTGTGAAATAAGAAAAAACATTTCAATCCATAGATTGCGACTGTTTTGCTTTTCAATCCATACTCATATATAATTTTTATATAAATACAGAACTGTAGTTAAGGTTAGTTTTACGTTTTCACACGTTACACGTTCGTTACTACACTTATACTTTACCTTTTTACCAATAAGTATCCAAATTTTTATCGACACAGTTTTTCTCGAGAAGATTTTTTGTGACACCGCGCCGATAACATTCCTGCAATAAGCCAATAAGACGCGTGACATCTTATTATTTTTGCGTATCACTACTACTCACTACTCTTGTTTGTAGCCAGTTAGCGATATTTCCCGAATGATGATATCCAAATACAAATCAAGTTATTAATTAGATATTATTAGTTTATTACAAAGGGGTTCCGTTTACATTATTCTGTTAGGTATACTGTTTTATAAATGAGAATATTACAGGTTGATAAGCGAATAAAATTAATAAAGAAAAAAGATTTTTATGATAATGCCTATAAATGGTTTAATTAACTAATCAATTAATAATTTAATGCAAAAGATTTTATTAAAATGTACAACCACAATAACCATCAATACGTAAATTGAACATACCTAATAAAATTGGGCGATTGCGAGGCCGATAGTAATAGGGTCATAAAACGAAAGTGACTCGATTGAGACCGAGGTCAGGTTTAAGAAAGTGGAGGTCACCGTTACAAGGTCCGTCATTGTAAACAAATTGGGACCTGTTCGTGAATGATTAGATTCGAGATATTCTGCCGTATTGTCATCTGAACTGAGTTAGCCGATAGCAGAGTCGTTTCTGTTACATTAAATCTCTTATATTGTACTTATAAAAGATTGGTATCACACCAAAATTTTGCTCGATATTTGAGTATTTTCATCTCAAAGATTTTCCAGAGTGATAGAACTCTGGAAAATCTTGATCGATCGAGTGATCGCAACCTGTATACTGTTCAACTAATTTGAGAAGCATTGTATGAATACGCCTGTCGTTCTAAGTTAGTTCTGTAAAACGAAAAATGCAATGCGACAGTCAGTGACTGTTTTCTAATAAAATTTCAGTTCTATATATGATTGGGTATTATGAGTACAACTGGTCACGCATAAATTGCTATTTGCTTCAATAACAAGTGTGTTATAGATCTCAGATAAATGTTGGTATGTTTCTTATTTGACGATTGTATATAAGACGGAAGCAGGAAGTTTATACACTTGTATAACAGTCACTCAGTGGTTTCGTAACAGTCATTCAATCCCGAGGTCCTAGGTTCAAATCCTAGTGCACATTTTTTTACATAATTGTGATCGTTTTTGTTACTTGCTGAAATGATGACGGAAAACACTGTAAGGAACCCTTCATATTACTGGGATCACGATATCGTTTTCTAAGGCATGTGAAATCTGCCCAAGTTTCATTATGAAAAGATACCCCCATATTGAACAGTGGTATGATAGAGAGGTAGTCGATGTCGATAATTTTTACAACACGCACATGCAAAATGAAAGACTACATAGACTTTACCAACGGATAGAGTTTGAGGAAGCCATTGGCACAGCGCGAAGAAAGCATCGGTAAGCACTGAGGTGATATTTATGACGCAGAAATCCCGACGTAACACAGTTTATCCCGCGAAACGCCGATATTTTTCTAAAAATACAACTTCCATCGTCAAAACCGACTAAAATATGTATATGATAAAACGGAGCAAGTACGTTAATCTGTGCAAAAACTTCTGTTAAACATGTAAACTTTAAAAAAATAATTGATATCTGCCTCATGTCTTCAGAGCACAATATTTCCTGCTACAATCGCATACTTTAGTAGCAAGTGAAATTCCAGTCAAATTTCATAGATGTATTCCAGTCAAATTTCAAGAAATCCAATAGTACCCGACCCGGAATAGTAACCAGGCCCCTCAACAGGCGCACTTGTAACAATGTACATGCCAGTCATATATAGTCATACATTAACAAATGTCATTAAAACATAATTCTACTTATAGCGTCAATATTGTTTTATTTCTTACTATACGGAACCTGTAAATACTACATTAATAAACCCATATTTGGGCTCCTTGATCTGCAAGGCGATTGGTATGATTACTTCTTTACATATACAAGAGCAAAAAATACATTTACCACAGAACATTCACGGTGATTCCTTTCTTAACTCGATAGCAGACGGGCTAATTTGGCTTGCAAAGTCCAATCGTAATAATGTACCTACTTATAGCTTTTGTTACTTACATTATTAATAACACAAAGAAAATTACATTGTGTAAGATGTTTACGGAAGTGTGTGTGTTGAATCATTTATGTAACAATCATGATTATTCCCTTTACGATTGTTTGCTTACCATAATTGCATATTATGTTTATTAAGCGAAGAGCAAACGATAAAACAAACATTAAGATATGGTAAAAACCATTTATAATATGACTTGTGTTTTGGGTTCGATTCTCGGTGATGGCAAATCGTGTAGTGGAATGAGGGTCATCATTATAAATATGTGAATTTATATTTTGAGACTTGGTACCTGACGTCATTGCATGACGTCACCCATCTAGACTAGTCCACGGTCTTAAGATCGATAATTTCCGCACTATTAAAAAATGTAGGAAATATTTATAATAGATCTTAACAATACAGTCAAATTGATGAGCACTAAATATCATGAACAAAAAAAAACAATATAAACTTCCATTCAATCTGTAACATGCGAACGCAAGCGAAATTAATTTCCAGAAATGAATAAAGAATTATACGTTTCTCGTAACTCGTAACTGTACTTGTTCTTTATGAGAAATATCAGAAATGAATATTTACACGAAAACTCGTTTCGAAAGCAATCGAAATAGAAAAAAAAACATAAAAGCAATATTTCAATAACTAACCCGGGTATATATTTGAACAGCTCCAAAATATTGCATAAAAATATAAATTGGAAAATCGGTCAAGGGCTCTCCGAGCGTTTGTATACACGAGAACGTGTTGAATGTTATACGCACGGATTACTGGAGAGTTAGCGGGTACCTACGTATTCGATCACATCACTATGGTCCCGGTATCATTAGATTTTTCCACTCGATCGTTGTTTGTTTGCCCTATAGTATGAAAACATACTGTTATTGAAAAGGCGTGACAATTGCTCAATCGAATCAATGTTCGTTACCATCATGATCTTTGATGCCTCTAGATGTCCATTGCAGGACATAAGCCTCCTCTAATCGCCGCTACTCCTTCCGGTCCTGGGCCGTCCGAACCCAGCAGCTTCACTTGTCAACTTCGTTGTCACACCATCTGGTAGGAGTTCATTGATGTTCGTTAATTATATGTAAATTTATTTCTGTTTCTGGAAATCTGTTCAAGTGTTCAAGGTAGTATCAACGAAATGTTGAATTTGAGATTTAATACCCATCTGATATCTACATGAACTAATTATTACCTTATTCTAATACTGATAGTAATCGTAATTTAATATTCAAACTAACTTTAATTTAGAACCATACGTAACATTTTTTTAACACGTATTAAATTGAAATTAACAAATCTGATGTACGACTATCTATTCTACATACGTAGTTCCACATATCACAATTTTGTAAAACATTCCACCATCATCTATTATTTTTTCTGTCATATTGTATTTGTAACTGAAGACGTTAAACAGATCTTTATTTTCCAATTCTCAGAGCCGTGGCTCTCAAACTGAGGTAAAACATTTTTTCGAGTTTAATTTTCTTTGTGAAATATACGTATTGAAGAATCATTTTTCCTTGAAACGTTTGCAATGAACGAGAAAAAATACATTTTCAACGTCCACTACCACTGCAATACCATTTTCAAAATTAAACGGGTTGTGTAGCTGTAAACGAATACATCTTGAGGTAATATAAACCTTGGTGCTTGGTTCAAATCTATGGCACGCACCTCTTTACAAAAGTGCCTTTTAAATTTAAATATCATTTACTAACGGTAAAGAAAAACATCGTAAAGAAAGTTCCACATCTTAGAATTTAAAAAAAAATCTAAGGTTGGTGAGGTCTGCCAACGCGCACTTAACCAGCGTGGTAGAATAGCCTTAACCCTCTCAATATGAGAGGAGAATCCTATACCAACAATGGAATGATAAATGGGTCGATAATTATATGAAGTTGCCGACTAATATTATACTAGCGTAAATGATTCACACTGGGTGCATTACTTGTCGTTCATAACGGGAAACTCAAAGTTTGAGAATCACTGCCATAAGCGGCGTGTAATTCTCTCTCGTTATTTTTTTAAGGAAAAACTAATTATTTCTCACTTTCTCCCATTTGTTTTTCTTCTGAACCATTACCGTTTTATTATTCTGACGTGGCGCTACCTTTCTGAGGAGTAACTTAATATTCTGAGTAATATTTCGTGCTGACTCCTGTCTGTAATTAAAATCTATGTTTTGGTGTTCTGTAATAGCCGCCGCTTCTGCGTTATAGGTTTTATGTTTTAATTAACGAAAGAAAAAAAAATATGAAAGCTCGATGACCTTTCAATTTGTGACGTATCTGATAATTAAGGAACGTTCCGGTAACTTGATTAATTATAACTTGAGGGGAATTTCTTCCTTAAAGTATGGATTATTATATATTATAATTTAAGTACATGTTTATCAAATACCAATTGTTTTGCGTTGTTAAACTTCAAAACATAGTCAATACTCATACCTGTAATCCTACATGCTCAGATATTTTGTTACTGATGTGTTTCGATTCACTTATGTAACAAAACATTATCTACTTAAGGTTAGCTTAATAATAGATATATTGTAACTAGATTTTTTAAAGAAAATATCTTTACAATTTTCCCATTATAGGATAATGCACCGTTATTTTTAATTACACTCGTAGCTAAACTGTCTTAAAGCTGTATTTAAAATAGTTCATTGTAATTTAAAACAGACGGCACAACGGATTGTATTCATTATATACGTACATATCTATGAATAAATTACTACAAAACGAATTTGTTAATCAACAAAGACGACTCAATTTGTATTCATCGATGACTAATTGAAAAATAAGAACAGCATGTACATGATTAATTTAATTAATTTATTTATCGCAAATTGTTCTAACTGCCAACAAATGTAGAGTTCTAAAAATCTATTCACACGTCAATGTAAATGTGTGATTAGATTTTTATTCAACCAATTGTAAAGAACGTTGTTACAGCGAATATATTTTTGCACGGGCATAATATGTGATGATAAACATACGAAAACACTAGTAAACATATATACATATATTGGTACATGTAGAAATAAACACAAAATATCAAACCGTTAAATAGATAACTCGAATTATTCGAACATCGAATTGAATTGAATTTAGAAAAGTCAGTTTTCATCAATAATCTTGCTCTCTCGACGAATTTTAACTTGTTATTTTGTTTTCCACTGTTCAAACGTAAAAAACTCAGGTCGTTTGCTAATTACTGGCCGAGGTGAATAAGCTTTTATTCCGCCACCTCATTAAAATGTAGAGCGTTAGAAAGCCCGTCTTTGTTATGCTCGTAAAGAACTAGATATGCCTTAGTTGTTCTAATTTTATCTCTATACATAAATATATATTTTATTTTTCTTAGAAATTCTGACCTCGAAGTAAGTAAATATAGCTTTTTACGTACTTAGAGGTTTTATTGTACGGAACCCTCCTCTTTGTTCCATTTTATTGCTGATAATGTTATGATCAACTTTTCGTTCATTGAGAATTGCATTTTTGAACTGAGTTGTAATTTTGTGGGTGGAACTAAGATTTTAAGATAACTGTTCTATTGTTTTATTTACTCTTTTTGTAACTACTTCGAATTAGTATAACAATAATTACTTAGGCCTTTTAGCAAAAGTTCCATTCGACCCTAGGTAATTGTGGTAGTCTTATAAAGCCGCAGACGAAGACAACAGAAATAAAGTTGTATCACTCAGGGCATATTAGACTAGTGATTAGTGAGTGGCCTTGACCACTGAGTGTTAGGACTGTGGGTTTCATTATCAACCAATATAAATATTTTTCAATGGTCACGAGTATCTGTTCTTTTTCTGGTTGTCGGGTATTTACGAACGCATTCATGTAGTTTATAAGTAATGATTAGTTGATTAGTGAAACGTCGGTTCTATGTAGTTGGAGATAAAAGGGCCATCAAAGATGTAAAGAGTCCCACGATATTATTATTACATAAGCACAAATTAATTGAGAATATTATTAATATTTTTATATAAACGAGTTGATTCTGTTGGAATGATGATTCTAAGCAAATTGTTGATTCTGTTGGAATGTTGATTCTAAGCAAATTGTTGATTCGTTTGATTGATGTTCTAATAAGAATGAGCCTAAAAGAAGTGTTCAAAGCGGATGAATGTATAAATATATAAACAATTCCACTATTGAATAATATATGTTATGACGTTCATTAAGTGTGTTTATATACCTAATAATGAACAAAAACTTTTGAGTTTTGAATAAACTTCCCGAACAGATATTTCGTACATTTGTCTTTCTAATGTTTTTTTTTGTACCATCTTTTGGACGAATAAAGAAAAATTACGTTCATACGAATTATAAATATGTATTATTTTATCATTTGTTTATTCCTTGCCTTTTCGCGGCTAAACCGCTGAACCAATTTAGATAAGATTTGACAAGGAGATAGCTTACAGCCCGAGAAAGAACATTAGGATAGTGAAACGTGAAATGAAAATTTAAATACAACTCCGCAATTATTTAACAAAATCTGGGCGGATGCTTTTCAGCTTTTTTAAAAATCAAAGTTTAAATTAATCAGTTTTTATGATTGAAATATTAAAATAATAAATTGGTACTTAAAATTACGTTTAAAATGGAAGTATTCTATTCTACACTGAAAATGTTTTTCTTTAGGTAGTTGTTTACTTTCTTATTTATGACAGGGAATGTCAATTCATAAATCAGTAAAGTTCATGAATGTTAGAATTTTGAGTAAGTAAATGCAAAAGTAATAATATGTCTGCTTGCTTGATTTTCAAAGCTTTTGATAAAATTCTTTATAGGGATATTTTCAACTTTGAGAAAGAACATAGGTTACATGCTTTTTATAATTTTTTCTACACAGTATTCCGCTCTACGCAAACGAAGTCGCGGCTAAAGCTAGTGTATTAAAAAAAGCGCATATCACTAGCGATGGAAAAATATGTTTTAATGACGAGCAAACAATATAAAGCCTTAATGGATGTAACACCCACTTTACGGAATACTGGTGATTCATCTGGAAAATAAAAGCGATGCAAAATGTAAAACAAAGTGCGTTATTCGATGGAGAGTGTGAATATAAACCTTTCACGTCGTCATCAATCACTTGAGTGTTGTTTCAAATGGTGCATCGGAAATTGTAGGATTTTATATTCGGTTTTTTTTCCAATTTTCGTCCGTAACATTTCCGTTCGGAGGAACCTTTGTGGAAACGAAACAAACGAACAAACTATTTGATTTTCGATCGTCTAGAATGTTCCACAGCCGCAATATTTCTTCTGTCGATACTTAGGACTCTTACCGTGCTATTGACGGAGTAACAAGCTTTATACATTATGCTATTCTGCAACCAATTAGAAATGGCTTAACAGTCAACATATACATATGTTGGTCCATATATAGACTTGACTTTCAATAAAGCTAAACGACCGTGACGCAACAATGATAATCTATTATCGACTGTATGCAATAATTACAAGACAGATTAACGTTAATATATTCAGATTGAAGGAGCTAAAGCCATAATCTGCCACGCTGGTTTAGTTGGCAGATTTCACATGCCTAGCAGAACAATTAGTTTTTACTCTAAGGAGTATTAATAATAATTATTAATTGGCTGTAGGACTGTATATACACCGATCCAGTTGGCACAATGTGTGTAAATGTAAGATAAAAACCATGCGAGGTTGATTAGCCGAAAATTCCGATATTTAATCTTCAGCTAGAAAATTCTGCAACAAACCTCTTAGAATTTCTTTAAATTAACCAAACTTGATAAACATCGTAAAAGACACCGATAATACGTTTTTATTAATGTACCTCCAAAATTTAATTACACAATATGAAGGCGGAGGACCGCATCGCAAGGATCCTGCACGCAACAAATATCTCGGCTCATAATGTTCTTCAAGGGCAGTGAAGTCTGCCAACACGCATTTGGCCAACGCGAAGGATTATGGCCTTAACCCTTTTAACCGACAGCGAAGATCAGTGTCGAACAGTATAACTGCAAATGGATTTATATTGTCTCTCACAATCATGCAGTACTACCTTTTATGTGTTCCATGCACCAGCTTGTTCTACAACCACTGTTGGACGTAGATCTCCCCTAACTGATGTCAATCCACTCGATCTCGTGCCTTTTGTATCCTGTCGTTTCATTTTGTCTTTTGAACGTTATTATAAAAAATGCAAGGCAAAAGACTCACCAACTATTCCATGGTGGGACGTAAACGTGACTGATGAAACGTGGTACTCCACTTATTTGCCTACGTGTTCATAAGCTTCTATGTGGAACATAAAAATGCATTTAATGGTTTCCCGCGGCGTCATAATCGATCACGTTTGATTGATTTGCATTGTTTGAATGTTACTCTAGCGTATGCATTTGGGTAGAGCGATATGAAAAATGACTGGTTTTAGAGAAACAGTAGCACCTAATGTGCTAATTTTAGTTAGGAATAAATATTAAACTTTTAATTTGGAGAACAATAAAGGTTATCAACACTATTTGTATTAAGTTGGTGTATTGTTGTGTGATTTTAAATTAAAAGTCAAAGGTAAACGAATCATCGAATAATCGATTTGTAATTGTTAAGTTAGTATATCACTACACAAAGTTATCACCAATTCAACTTCAATAACTCATTGAAACTTAATGTAATTTATTACTATATTAAATTGAAGTTAAGTTTAAAAAAATATTGTGCCACTAATTCAAATCTAAATTAAATGTTCAAAGGGTCTTGAGGCCACTATTTAACGAGAATTAATTTTCTTAAGGGAATGATCTGCTCTGTTTTCAAATTTATTGAAATAGTTTATAATAATATTTAAGATGTCATTTATCAGATTTGCTTAACTCTAATACAACGATATGCAAAATGAAATAACTGGCCACCAAAATTTGGAAATAAGTTCAAAAGCAAATCGACTGAAATTTATAGATTGCGTTATGATTTTATTTTAACTACAATTTGATGACAGGCTCACCACCTATACCATGGGACGTAAACGTAACTGGTGAAACGTGGGAGTGTACTACACTCCTCTGCCTACCCCTTCGGGGATTACAGGAAT